>JAHDVE020009798.1:0-11859 GCA_022606495.2 Halesus radiatus | reverse complement strand
TTTATTCGGAGAATGGATTAAATACCAATTTCTAACTAATTAAATTAATATAAACTTTTATGTAAAATTTAACTCAAATAATCGTGAAATCGATTGATATTTTGCTATTGATTGTGTTGGATACAATGGATTCCTAGTAGAATGACATGTAGAACTTTCTCAGTGAATGCTATTGACAATTATTTCTGTATTTATAAAATGAATATGACTTACCAATCATCATTCATACTATTTTTAAAAGGATTCATAGTTCTTATTTAAATGCATCGATTTTAATAAACTATATTCAAAACAGATAATTGTCAACTTTGGGATTTAATATTTTTAATGAAATGGACGAATAAAATGAACAAACAAATCAATATCTCAGTGACACCCAAGGATCATTCGGATTGTTTGGAAGGGCGCGGATGGAAATTCTGCATCGATCCAGTTACTTTCCTGCCATATTTTTTATGGTTCACTATTTTGGACCCCTCGATCAGCTCATTTAACTAACGCAACTTGGATTCATTCTGATTTATGGCGTACTCATTGTTTTTGGCTTTCATAACCCAATCATAATGTTTGCCTGATATTTTTTCGAGTTTTTATTTCCACTATCCAATCATTCCTATGGGTCTCTCATAGTTTTTATTAGAGTTTTCCAAAGTCAACTCCTTTTCTCTTGCCTAGACTTCGTTTAGCTAAGCTATAAATTGTTTTTGTTAGGAACGGAGACTCTCATTAATTTTTTCATAGGATTACAAAAATAGTCTCTTGTCTTCGGGAGTCGTGCACTTCTCTATTTTCAACTCATTCAGTCCAATGGTTATATTCAGTTCTTAAATGGCAATAACCAACATCTTTTTTTTCTGAAAAACATCCTTCACTTCGATCCAAAAACTTAACTCATTGATCTTCTGCTCTAACTTTAGGATCTCCGCCTTTTCAGCTTTCAGGTATCCCTTGAGAATGGCCAGTTCGTATTGCACTTTTTCTTTTTCACGTTGTCTCTCGGCTTGTTCGGATTGGCAAGTTATGCTCATACCATTTTGAGAGTTGGAGGCAGCTTAAGATTTCCTACTTGCATGGCTTTTCCCAGAATGGCACCAGTTGCGGTCGTTCCCTTTCCAATTTCTTTCTGACTTTGATAGTCCCATGAGTATTGAGAATGTCGTCAATTTATTAACTGATAATGAGACTTAATTCAAATAATACTGAATTCAAATAATTATTGCACCAAAATTCAAAATTTAAATAATTTGAACTTTTATTTGCATGTAAAAATAGTTAAAGTCTCATGACCAAGTTTTCCAATACTAAGGAGGCATAGCATATATTTGAATTTATGGATTTTTGTTGATTATCCGTGATTCATACTGCAGCAGCAGATAAATTAAATATAAATGGGCTCTTGGCCTCTTGTATTCATAAATTTAATTCATTAAAAAAATATCCTGATTTAAATCTTATAGAATTCAAAGAGCTTCGTTGAATTAAGTTTAATATATAACGATTATCCAAATGGATCCGAATGGCCAATTAACAAACCCAATTTTCCTTTAGTTTTTTCTAAATTCATTTTTGGTTAGGGTTTTATTTCATTGTGACTTATCAAAATCTCATTCTAAATCCAGTTTTTTAGGCTATTCTCTTGATTTTTTACCACTTGGATTCAACTAAATATAATAATTTGGCTCGGTAATGAATTTTGACTCTAAGATTGAAAATCACCGTAGTTTTTAAATATATAATTTAATTTATTCGGCGTTATTTCCCTGATGAATTTGTTATATTCTGATCAGGTTGGCGTGTTACACAAAATCAGCTACCTTTAATCTTTTGGGAGTTTCAGAAAATAAATGGGAATGAGGGTTTACCTTGAAAAAAGTGTGAAAAAAATATTAAGCAATAAATAACCAAACCAGGCCAATTCGAAAGTATATAAAAATATATTATGTGACGGTCAAGGAGACGAATTCGTTGAGTGTTAGTTCATATTCTATGTATTCTCTGCTGATAAATTTGTTGAATTAGCTATTGAATTTGTAAAATTAAAAAGTTAAAATACTAATTTGTCAGAAACAATTGATCGGTTCGACAAAATATGGTGTGAATCTAACGTTTTCTTAATATCTTTATATTTTTTCGACATTCTTAAAAATATCAAATATAAGTATGTGTAACTTTCTATATATGAATATGTACTTCTCCACTTCCTTGAGATACCCCCCCAGACTTTGAACGATTATATATAAATATATTTTCAATAAAAAATAAAAATAATAAAAAAGTATCAAAAAATCATGTTTTTTTGTCTCAACTTAAAAAACATCAATTTTACTTTAATCATTTTACGAACTACAAAAATAGTATGAAATAAAAAAACAAATTAAGAATAATAATAAAAATAATTAAATATAATAACTCAAAACCAATAAAAAAAAATATTGAGATGGAGGGTCCTTTCGAAAAGACAAAATGGCTTGAGAAAAGAAAAAGTACACACCCCCCAAATAGATGGGGACATTCCGCAGTCATGTTGAAAGATATGATGTATATCTTTGGAGGAAAACTCGATACTCCGCCTAAAAAAACTCCACCAGGACACGTTTACCGCCTAAATTGTGAAACCTATGAATTCTAGAAAATGAGCTTGAAATATGATAGTCCTTTGCTTCGGGATAGTCACAGCTGGACTGTTGTCAATAATAAAGTGTACCTCTGGGGTGGTTGCATCAAAGAAAATGTACAAATTAATCTTTCATTTTTGAATAAATTGTAAAAAAAACATTTAAACAAAAGAAATTACTGGTCTTTAAATGTATATATCTTTTTTTAAAAATTAAACTCTAAGGCTACTACTTATAAATAACTCGGAATATCGTGAGAGAAATACATACATTAGTTATAAACTATGTATCTATGATGTTTTTCTGTTTTTTAATAATTTTATAAAATTTGCAATAGTTTTTTTAAAATTGATTCTCTCTTATACAGGCCACGAACTAATGCTACACATTTGATGGTAATGTATGGGAAGCAATTCCTCAGTTCGGTCAAATCCCTTCTCCCAGAGAAAGTCACTCAGCCGTGGCGATCTCCGACAGATTCATCCTCATCTACGGTGGCTGCAAGGAAGATTAGAAGTACTTCGACTTCAGCGTTTTCGACACACAGACATGGATTTGGAGGGCCATCGAACCCTCAAACATCACTGGAACTGTGCCTAGACTAGAAAATACTACTTTACAATTCGTGGGGAGTCTGGGATGTTTGTTCATGGTGGGAGGGCAGACTGAAGAGGAAAAATATACAAATGGAGTCTGGAAAATCAGGTTGGCTGATTTTTGTTTCGATCAGCATATCCCAAAGATGACCATCGAGCCAGTGAACCAGCTCCATTGGGGACCAAATAAGCCGATAGCGCGTTGTGCACATGCCTCTGTCGTCTATCGCGATCACTTCATAATAATGATCGGAGGGGAAACCCAGGCTAAGAGTGCCGAGACAGTCAGACTTCTTTCGGACGTCTGGGTGTATGATACACACGCCAACAAATGGCTAGACATCAGTCCAAAAAAAAATCCGGACTCTTTCCATCCCAAACACCTGGCATATTTGTCAGCTTGCGTCACCAATAATCAACAGCAAATCATCTTATTCGGTGGGTTAAAACGACTATAGTAGTATTTGGGCTGTGACGACTTGCTTATTCTCCAAATGTTTGATGACGAAGACCTCAAGAGAAGTCTCAATGGAATCTGCTCAATGTGTAAAAATATCTATCGAGAAAAGCCAGTGTTGGAAGGGCTGCCAACTCTCAGGCCAGTCCATCCTGAGGTCGAGGAGAAGCAAGATATCGTCGCAGTAAAATCTAAAATGGCAACAAGTCTGTCCAATGTTTTTAAGCTGGCACAAATGATTCCCCACCCCTTCCAGGCAGTGGGCCTTCTGGTCGATATTTGTGTCGCTACGAATCCCAAGTGCATCTCCCTTCAGTTGTCAACTATCGGAGGCAGACATTTTCTTCTCTTGAAAAGTGATGCGGAAAGCATAGTAAATGAGCAGGACCTCAGAAAGTTAATTTCAGAGATTAACTCCCCAATTTCACAACAACTCCACTCCGGTGATACTGGCTTGACGGCATAGAACCCTTACCTCAGAAAACACGAAGCTCAACAGCGCCATGAGGCCCTCATAGGAGAATTATCAGCGAATTTAAAATTTGGTGGGTTTAGACTGGGCTCGAAATGCCTGTATGTGGGTCATGGAAAAAACGACACCCTTTATGGTGCTGTAACCTAATAGAAACAGATAATCAGTAAAGATCTGATGCGAACGCACAACAGCCACCACTTCATGCCAAACAAGCCATAAATTATGAGTGAGTTCGGGTAGCAGCTAATAAAATAAGTCTCCAAAGGGATCAAGGGAAACACGATCCTCATTGCCGATATCAAATAGGCAGTCTTCAAAAAGTTGACTCTGTTCAGCAGCGACAAGTCGAATGGAGCAGACGAGGCAGCAGAAGAATACTAAGAGTGGTACAATATCGACAATAACTTGAAAGCTTATCTTCGATTTTTCTTTCTTCATCCCCCTGCTATCGAATTTACGTTCAATGGGGAGGTTCTAAAACTTGAGTCTTATAAAGTATTGTTTTTAAACTGAACATCATTTTTCTATTTATGCTATTTTTCCATCAATTTATTAATACAATTTTACTAGAAAATCCTTGAATCCAAATCAGATAAAGTCGACACATTGGAAATGCCTGAACTTTCGCTGTATATGACGAATTCAAGAGAACCTATTCTCTATTACCACTCCAATAGGCTCATTGGCAGGTACAAAAGACATAATCTTCAGCACAGACGAAGACCCGCTAACAACAATAGTACCATCGAAATAAATAATCACCACCACAATCATTTGAGTACTAGCAATAACGCTCATTTGACAACAAACTCTATCAAATTCAAGACTTGCGCAGGTTTTGTTGAGATTCCTCGTTAGTATCAGCTGAATCTGTTCAAAAACCAGATTGAGGATAACTCTCACCACGAGGGTATGGAAGCGTATTTGGAAAGAATTTTGAAGAAGTATGAGAAGAAGGAGTTTGTGGTGGTCAAGAGAAGTGCTCCTCAAAGTGTGGCCAGTCTGGAAAACGAATCCAAAAGTGCTGGATCCTTTTCCAATATCTGAGTTCTTAAAATTAATTTTTATTTAAAAAAAACTATTTATTATTTAAATTATTAATAATATAATAATACATTTTTTTCCATTTTTAATCAAGATATATTATTTAGATATATATCTTTTTATATATCTAAATAAAAAAAAAGATATTATATCGATTTATAAAAAATTATGTATAATAAAAAATAGAATAATGTTATCTTATTTTTTTAATGTATTTGATTGTATAAATATATCTCTAATATTTCCAAATTATTAAATCGAAAAAAATAATATCAATACAATTTTTTATATATTCCTAAGATATATATATATAATATAGAACATCGAAACAAAATATACTTAATAAACTATATAATAGCCAAAAAATAATAGTAATACTAATAAACAAAATAGAACGACAATGTCTATGATTCTGAGTGAAACATGTGAAATAGAGCTCACAAACATTATTTCCTTATCCGAGCTGAAACTCAAAAAGAACTTCCAGGCAATCGCAGAAACACTCATCCGATTCGAAGACCGCCTCAATCTCCTGAGCGTGGGACTCCGACAGACCAACCTGACGGCTGACTCCAACCACAACGAAACCATCGAGCGTGAGGAGAGGTTAAAGCAATAACTTGCCGGATTCATCCAATAGGGAGAAAGCAGGTTCGCCACCCAGCTCGAAACTATCAGGAGTACTGAAGCAAACAATATCAAGTAGTTAGAAGCGAGAATCAGCAAACTAGCAGTAGATGGACGCTCCCTTGAAGAGAAACAGAATGAGCTTAGAGACAGCCACAATGCTATGAGTTCGGAGCTGCTTGAAGTAAATTCCATCTTCAACGATAAAGCCAGTAAAGCGGAAGTGGACCTAGACAAGGCGAGAAAAGATTTGGGCAACACGATTTCTGCTTTGATCAAGAGAATCCAAGACTTGGAGTTATAACAACAAAACTTAAACGGGAGATTCCAGGCTTCTCTGTTGGCTACAGACTGTAAAGGCATAGCAGAACAGCTGACACCGTTTCTGAATTTACATCTTCGCGATCATACCAAGCGGTCTAGCTATGCAACAGGAGATCCAGACCCATTATCCAATGCTACTGTTCGCGAAATCAAGCAGGCCATCAATGAGTCGAAATTGAGAATCGACCAGTTCGAGGCTTCAAACAAAGAGATAATTTCAAAGGTGGTGGAAAAGATCAACATGTAGGTCGTTGAAGCCAAGAATTTCAGGGCCGAACTCAAGAAACAGTCCGCCAGAGACAAACAGTAGTCTTCCTCAACAAATTTCATCTAAAAAATCCAGGAAATCCGACCAGAACTTAACCTTATTTGTAATAGAATGTAGGTCATCACCGACAAGAACGCCAGCATCGAGCAGAAGCTGGATGAAACGCGCAGAACTCTTTCATAGTTGGGTCTGAACGTGAGGTAAAACAGCGTGAACAAGTTCGACGACAAGCTCCGAACCATGCAAACCGAAATATTTAGCCAGATCAAAGAAATTACTGAAATCCTGGAGAGCAAGACTCCCTTGATCGAATTTAAACGGGCCTGCCAGATGTACGACGAACGGATCAAAGACATGAGCGACGTGCTGCTGACGAAGTGTGACAAATTGGAAGTGAAGAAGGCACTGCTCTTCATCGAATCCAAGATCAAATAGATTATCTTGGTGATTTCTGAGGACGAGGAAAACGAAAAGGACGCTCTGATTAGCAAGAAGCATGTGAAGTGCATCTCGTGTGACAAAGATTTAGACAAGTTCGAGGGACTGGTGGGATTAAACAGCAAGAGGTGGAACGTGATGCCGACGAAGGAGCTTCAGACTGACTCGCTGGGGAAGTTTGGGATTACGAAGTATGGATCTCTGGTTAAAAAGCTAAAAAAACTTGAGGGCAACGACCTTCCAATCATGAGGGGAAACAATCGAATGATGACTTAATGATGATCATTGCAGATTGATTTATATTCTTTTGTTCTGATAAAGAATTTCATATTTTAATTTTCATTTTATAAGTCAATTCTATTTAATTTCAAACAAAAATATATTTAAAAAAAAAGTATTATTTCGCAAAAAAATTATTAATATAAAATAAAATCCTAAACAGTAATAAGGTAGTTAGTTTATTATTTTTATTGGCTTCATTCCTTTCCAGTTGTGTCATCGAGCTTCTTGAAAGGTTTGTATCCTTTTTTCGGAGGAGATGTTACGAATTGCTAAAAACCATAATAATTAAATAAAAAAATGAATAAAAAACAATAATACCGTAATGATTCTCCTTCCATCATGCTCTGACCCATTCATTTTAAGTCCTGCCTTCACACTCGAAGGATCCTTGAAATCTATATAGCAGAAACCCTTAAAATGCTTATGGTGGGCATCGTACACGAGCCGCACCGACTCGATCTTCCCACACTTCATGAACATCGTCCGCACATCCTATTCCGTTGTCTCGTAGGCTAAACCCTTCACGAACAGAGTCTTGCATCCCACGGGAGGCGGAAGCAAGTTCTAGGTGATTGGTTTTTCTCCTGCAGCCCTCTACACTTTAAGGTAGCGAGGTCCCATTGTGACTCCGTTCATAGCTAAAGCTTTTTCAGTTTCGGCAGATGAAGAAAATTTGATATGACTGTACCCTCGACATCTTCCACTGTCTTGGTAATGTGGTAATTTTATTGATCTAAAAATAATGCAAAAATTAAGTAAGTAATAAAAAATTATTTTGATGAAAATAATGAATTGTAGTTAAGTAGGAAAGAATAATAATAAAATAAATACATAATTTTTCCACAGCCAGAAAACAATGTCTTCAACTCTTCCTCAGTTGCTTCATAAGGGATGCCACTGATATAGATCTAGTTCGACTCAGAGTTATTAGCACCTTGTTTCTGCTTCTTGGAGAGTTTCGGAGCCTGAGTTTCAGGGGTTTTCTTCAGTTCAACAATAGGCTGACTCGGCGCAGGAGACTCTGTCTTTTTTATCTTTTTGGTTTTTGCTAGTTTCTTGACTGGCTCAGTGGCTTCTTCCACCGGTTCTTATTATTTGGCCTAAATTGGAAGTGGCTTTGCGGGTTTCTCTTTACGTTCGATCTTTGACGTGATAGTTGCTATCTTTTTTCCCATTCTTTAAATTGCTATCTATATATTTTTATTATATCTTTGGTATTAGGATATTATCTTTGGTGTTTTATATTTGTATTATTAAATAATATAGATACATATTTAATAAAACTAATATGTATAGCTAGTAATACTTGTTAATGAATATTATTTTTTTTCTTTTCCATTAATTTTATAATATTTTTATCAAAATATTTTTGCATCATAAAAATTGCATCATCTCTGGCTGGTAATAATGATTTTTCTTGTCATCGTTGATTTGTGGATGGAATGGGACTAACCCGTCCTGATTTCCTACGTACATCATATTGTAGATACGCCAGTAGATATGTCTGACTCTCCTCGCAGGATGCCACAGACCTTGGATCAGATACAAAAGAATGACTCCCGACCCAAGTGAGACTCTCATCGCCTAGATCGACTCGACGACTGAGTTTATCACGTGGGGACTGGTTTCGAAGATATTAGGCCATATAAAATTGAGAAGGTGCATTAAAGCGTCTTCACACCCGAAACCCTGTACTCCCAAAGCGAGGTGTTTTATCGCCGCAGCAGCGGTTTGTCGATGCACCAGATCCCGATCAGTCAGAGCATCCTCGAATAATGGGGTTACAGCATAGACATAGTCCTTTGCCATCTCTCCGACATATTAAAACATGAAGGCTAAACTTTTTAACACTCCATTTTGAACGTTCAACTACTGTACTCTATATTCATTCATAAGCGCGGGCAGGGTAGTGAAGGGACCGCAGGTCTCGGAAACGATGGCTATTGCGACCGTCGTGCAAACCCTTAACTGTCTTTCTTGGACTTTGAGGTTGTTCAGAAGTGTCACCAGGACGTCCTGCGGACCGATAGCTCTAGCGATATATCCGAAGGTATTCACAGTTGCTCTTCGGATACATTTCTTATGGGCTTTCAACAATTCCAGAAGATCGAAGCATATCCTCATCCATTCTTTGGGTGAGACTTCCTCAGATCCTTTATCTGCGATTTTACCGACAAGATCGATACAGTTTTACTGGACCTTTTCGTTCCTATTTTTAAGGATAGGTGTCAGTCGGGGTAGTAAGTCTTTGATGGGAGGAGTCATCTTATTCATACCAACCTCAACTACGATCGATTTTAGAGCACCGAGGATGCTTCCCAAAACTTCAGGAAATTCTTAACGGAGACATTCATTCAGATTTAGTCCCAGTCTGCCCAGCCGATTCTATTCCCCACATATTTTCATGCAGTGGGCAATTTTGGAGACCAAGTCTGCGGCTTGTTGCCGAACTCTGATGCTTTTGTGGCTCAGTCTCCAATGAATCGTACCAATGATCTGCACGAAATATGGTTTGGAGCGGATTCCTAGGCCGTTCACGACTGTCCCGAACCCATTGAGGATCACCGTGTCGTCAGTCGTCTGCTCGTAGAAGGCGGACAGTATGCAGTCCATCAGCTGAGCTTCGAGATTGTTGCTGATATCTGTCGCGCCGCAGGATTGAATGATTTTTTCGATCGCTTCCATCACCATCTTTCGGTAAGATTCATTTTCGTCCTTGAGGCCTGCGACGATTTTCTAGATGACTTCTGCTCCGCCTAGTTTCAAGGCCAATTCCAGCGTAGTCTCGATGAGTTGCTTATAGTTTCTCTTCTCACTAGCCATCCTCTTAATCCAGAAACATCGAAAATACTCGTCGACGATGTTCTCCCGGACGTAGTTCGCTTCCACTCCAGGACTGCTGAGCGTCTGTTTAACCACTTTGAGCACAATCTTCTTCATTTCTTCTTCTGGATTTTCGAACTGCTTAACCAATGTGGGCATGATGGAGCGAGTGTACTGGTTAGCGTGTTGGGGCTCCATCAACCCAATAATGAAACCTATTGCTTTGAGAAATGCACCTAGAGACTTGTCTTTGTAATCGTTAATGCCCTGCCAGAGTGGAATCAGCACCTGATCAAATGCTTCGATACCGTAAGGGGAGGCAGCCTCGGCAAGGGCTGACAATGAAAGTGCAGTCATTATTTTGACTTTTCTCTGTTCGTCCTCCAGGCCCTTTCTTACGACGTCAACCAGCTGTTTGAGGTAGGGAAGGATCGAGCAGCCCATCAGAATTGCGATTTGTTGGACAATTTTGATGCCAGTGTGCCGTGCCTCCCAACTTTTTTTACTCTGGCAGACCGCTTTCAAGAAAGGCAGGAGACTTGAGATTCCCAGGGCGGATGCCACAACAGCAAATGCCCTCGATGTTATGTTCCTTACTTGTTCGTCCTTGTCATCGATATCAGGCCTCATGTTCGTAATCATCGTGGGGAGTCCAGCAGCTTTGGCGAGGTTTGAAATAATCTCCCTGCCCTCAACTCTAGCATAATAGTCTTCGTCGATCAGCATCGGCGCAATCACCCGGAGGACTGATCGCACATAGGGTCTAACGAGTTAGTCCAATTTGTATAGGACCCGACCCACAACTTTCACAAGAAGATGGCGTTCCTGATCTTCCAAGGTTTTTGACATGAGCAAGGGTAAGATTTGGTTGAACAGAGCTGCAGGTCCGAACTCCCTTGCATTCAGGGTCAGCTGTCGCAGGGCGCTTTTCCGCATCTGAGGCGTGCCGTTTTTGATCTTGAGCAAAAAAGCCAATATCTTTCGGTCTTTCTGCTCCTCTATTGGTAAAGAGTCTTCATTGACGTTGTCTAAGAGTTTTGCAAAATGGGAAAGTTACTCAGGTTTTATAGCCGGCAAATCTCCGTGGGTCGGAGTGAGGTTGACCTCCGCAAAACTTTGCTTTTGCACTCCGTCGGGAATCTGGTATGAATTCGGAGTTTCAATTCCACCATTTTGCAGAATGTTATTTAACGAGCGTTAAGGCTTGTAACTCTCGGGAGGCTTTACGATTTCGTACCCATCTTCTGGTCCTGGGAGGAGCTCGTCCAGCTCTCTGTCGGTGTAGGGTCTGTTTCTTTCTTCGATCTCCTTTTCCCAACGGAGTTGCTGAAGTTTGGTAGGGTTCATTTGTAAAATATCGGGCGTTTTAAGGGCATTGGGAGTTGGGGTCGCTCCGATATAACCCGAGGGAGTGGATCCGATCAAGGGGGTTTTATCATTCCAATTGGCTCCTTTCGGAGTTTCAGAGTGGAATTGTCCTGGTGCTTCTGATGAAAATCGGCTTGGGGTCATTCCAGGCCGATTGGGTGTTTGGTTACCAGCTGCAGCCAGTGGTGCTTGGCTGATGGGAGTGTTAATATCTCGTTTGATCACTTGGGTTGCATCCCAACGAGTTCGTCTTGGTGTTTAGTTAGGGGCGGTAGTAGAAGATGATTTTTCCATTCAAGATTTGAATAAATGTAGAGATTTATATATATATATTATATATATATTAATGTATAGATGTGTAAATTATCTAAACGTATTGTATATATATTTATAAGAGATTATATAATGATCAAACATCTAGATTTTTGGAATCATACTAAGATCATATTTATTTATAATAAAAAGAACAAAAAATTAATAAAGTATAATTCCGTTATATAACTATCATATTAGATCTCTATATATCTCTTTTAGGTTTAGAT
>JAHDVE020009797.1:0-59527 GCA_022606495.2 Halesus radiatus | reverse complement strand
TATTGGCAGCTATTTTTATGATGTTTACAAAGTTCTACCCGAACTCAATTGCAAACTTAAACAGTGTCTCGGATTTACATCCGACTTTTTTATTTATATGAGACATCTATTGACTATTGATCTATTGATGAAAAGTCAATAGATGTCTCATATAAATAAAAAAAGTCGGATGTAAATCCGAGACACTGTTTAAGTTTGCAATTGAGTTCGGGTAGAACTTTGTAAACATCATAAAAATTGCTGCCAATAATATGAGATTAAAACAATGGAAGATAATATTCACAAATCTTGAATTTGAGATATGATATCGATGAAGATGACACAAATTGAACTTGTCTCATTAGCTAAGTCGGTTGAGCGTTGCCCCGGATAGGCAGAGGACCTGGGTTCGAGTCCCAGATGCGACTGAAATATTTTTAGTTTCTGTCCTTTTATCCGGTTTCATCTTTCATTTAGGTTATGTTAATATTATCTTCTTCAATGATATTTATAAATTGTTTTTGTGTTTAATTCGTAGAACTCCATTTTTTTAAAAATTTTATCTAAATCAAATTTAATAATGTTATTATTAAATTTGATTATCATTAAATTAAAAAAATATATATCGAATCAAAGAATTAAATATTAGAATGCATTCAGTTATCCAGGTGAATCACGCTGAATTGATTCCGCACAGTGATAGATTCCGGCCATGTCTAATTTGATTCGAAGAAGATTTCCCGGATGTAGTGTTCCTTTAGTTTCCATGTTTATTTTTAGCTTTCCCGCAATTGCTGAGTAGTACTCCCGCTGAGTATATCCGACAAGGCAGCGCCGGTAGCTTTTAGCTCAACTAAACCCGTTAAATAATTATTAGAGTACGATCTCGCGGTGTCTTGAGGTTTTCTCCAGATTTCATGGAGTAGCGGTGGGAGTTTTAACCAAGCATCTCTGAACATTACTTTAACTCAACCTTTGAAATCTTGTGGCAATGTTTGCTGCCTGGTTATGAAGACTTGTGAATATGAAAATCAGTCGCGGTTTTCTCTAATGAGCGTGAACTCCCAAAGAAAAACTGCAGCGAACAAAACTCACTTGAATTAGTTTAGCATATCCTGTCCCGATCCCATCTTCCTCTTCTCTCCCCCATTCCTTCTTATTTTGTTTTTTTTTTTCTTTATCTTGTTAGCTTCATAAATAAAACATCTGTATTTAACAACTGTTTGCACAAGAAACTTTTAATCATTGAAGAAGATAATATTAACACATCCCAAATGAACCACGAAACCGAAAACACAACAGAAAATAAAAAGATTTGAGTCACATCTGGGACTCGAACCCAGGACCTCTACCTATCCGGGGTAACCGCTTAACCAACTTAGCTAATGATACCAGTTCAATTTACGCCATCTACACCGATATCATACTTCAAGTTCAAGACTTGTTAATATTATCCTCCATTTTTAAATCCCATATTATTGGCTGCTATCCTTATGATGATCGCAAAGTTATACCTGAACACAATTGCAATCGGAATAGAGTCTCGGATCGGATCTCTACCCGATTTTTATTCATATGAGACATCTATTGACTTATTTTACAAGTTTGGAAAGAAATATTCAATTTATTTTTTTATTACTTATTGAAGTTTGTAAACCTCATTGTAATATTTAATCATTGAAGAAGATAATATTAACACATCTCAAATGAACCACGAAACCGAAAAAACAACAGAAAATAAAAAGATTTCAGTCGCATCTGGGACTCGAACTCGAACCCGTCGAAGCGGTTACCCCGGATAGGTAGAGGTCCTGGGTTCGAGTCCCAGATGCGACTGAAATATTTTTATTTTTTGTTTTTTTTTCGGTTTCGCTGTTCATTAAATCATGCGAATAAATAAATAAATAATATTACTACAGGTTTAGCAGTGCGCCGCTACTCCATAGTATTTACCAGGATAAATTCCTAAGCATCGCGCCACGACTCCATAGTAAAAAAATCCACCAATGGGAACACAGTACCATCCAAATCCCGGAACGCACAGATGGAGCTGAAAACATCTATGGGATATTTCATACAACATCATGACAGACACCGATTAGAAGAACAAACTATCAAATCGATGGCTTACGGCCGTTCTTCCCAACTTTTCTAATGATCAATCTGTGTCAACTATCAGCCAAGTGTTTTGTTAAGTATTCGCTTTGTTTGCCTGTTTCCAGCCATTTTTAATCCTAAATTATCTATGGAGTTGCTTTCCCATTATACACGATAAAATAGTAGCCGTCCGCTTTTAAGATAATAAAGTGACATCAATCACAAAGTAAAAACTTTCAATGTAAAATTAACACAGGTGAGTGAATATTGCATATATTATAAATACAAATCATTTGTTTTAAAAACTAATATATAAACCAACATTTTATACTTCACAAACGTGTGTGTTAAAAATATGTTGAAAATAAAGTGTTAACTTGACTTTTGATAATGCCGCAAAGGACGTTGTTCGTTTCATACATTTGACAATTGACGTTTCTCGATAAGTGAAAAAATAAGGCAAAACGTAGCTTTTAATTAGTAAAATAAAATTGGTTCTCTTTTTCATTTAAAGCCTACAAAAACATGTTTTAATATACGAAAACGTAAATTAATCGTTGTCATTAAATATCTGAATCGCGTAAAATAGATCGTAAACTAATAACACATTTGACATTTCTGTGACATTTGTTCACCCTGTTGACACTTTTAATAACTAGTCTTCTGCTGAGGGGAACTTATTCTACAAAATCGTTGGGAAAAGCAAATTTGTGCATTTGGACGGTGTTGAGGCAAAATTTTGGCTCAACAGTTGCTCAGTAGGGTTGGGAAGAACGGCCGTTAGAGTTAAAACGTTATAACTACAAAACAAACTTTAAAGTAATGATAAAATAAAAATGAGTTGCTTGTTACGTAACAATATGATATTATTTAATAAAAATGATGCCTCGAGCATCAAAAATACTTCCTTAAACTTGTTATTTAATTTTTTATTGTAAAAATACGTGATTTATACCAATTTCCCAACAATTGCTATTTTGTAGTTGCAAAATTTTAACTCTACTCCTTCGAAACGTTCTTTACCATAAATAGTCGCCTATTGCATGGTAATGAATACCGTAAAGTAGTTGACTACTGAGAAAATAATAATTGTGATAATAGATTCTCTATCCTGAGAGGACCTTACAGTTGAAATCAGTTTTCCCCGCATTAATTTGCAATATTTTCTTAATTGTTTTATAATGACGTGAATGCTATTGATTTATTTAAATGTGTTATATTGTTAAGGTCTTGTGAACATACGGTAATAAATCATTTTAGGCACCATAATTGTAATCGGGTGGGGGTAGATATAATCATATCATAAAATGACCTAGTCACTGTTTAAAAATGGCTATGAAAGTCGAAACAGGGGTCACAAAAATACAAACTAAAATACTTGCAGAAGTTAAGAATAACAACTTTTAATGCAAATTTATATACAAAGAAAGTTTGGCAAAAGGTAAGCCAACAAAGCTTATTATGCTAACGGTGGTTAAGTACAGATGCTTTATTAGAAAAAAATAAGAAGGAGGGGGGGAGAGAAAGAGGATGAGGAAGATAGGATCGGGACGTATTACTTCGGTTCGATATTTTAAAAAGGGTATTGTGAAATTGTGCGTTATATTGGGCAAAATTACGGGGAATTGGAGAATTTATCCTAAGATAATAAAAAAATATTTTGTCGGGTTGGTCTTGATGGTATGTGAATGTTTATAAAGTTAATGAGCAGGCTATTATTCATAATTTTAAATAACAAGATTTGATCAAATATTAAACGTCGCGTTTGAAACGTGATGAAGTTATGGAATTTTAAGGATTCGGTGTTATTTGCAAAGCGTAAATTAAATTTATAATTTACATGCTTAAAGAATTTACGTTGAACGCTTTCGATCCTTTCAATATGGGCTTGGTATAAAGGTGTCCATATCGGTGTGCAATTTTCTAAGTGAGGGCGGATACACGCTGTGTAAAGGGAGTAGAGTCTTTATGTTGCGAAAAGGTTTTGAAATACGAATTATAAATCCCAGCATTTTATTGACTTTATTTGTGAGTGAACTACAATAAGTTATTGTATATATATTCTTAGGGAAAAGATCTTGACTAGATTAAAAATCCTAAACAAAGAAAAGGAAAAGGGACAAACATTTGGTTATAAACAATTTACTGAAGTTACTTTTGTACTTAGTGAATAAAATATACTTGATATGTTATTATCTATTTGCTGCATCCTCCTCTGGCTGCATCCGTGAGTTTCATCGTCGGCTCATAAAGCTGAGTGATACGTAACTCAGACTTATCAATATTACTAAATAATATTATCGTTTTTTCAGTACTCAATTTTAAACGCATTTTTTCCTCATAGCACCAACCAGTACCTATCCAACACATATACATAATTGTTAACTCTGTAATATTTGTTTTTCTCATCTCTTCATAAGTACGTTTATGCATTTTTTCTGTACTATTCATCACATCTCTTTATACTTTATTATTATACTTTTTTACCAGATATATTATAATACCATAATATGTCAATACTAACTTTTTCCCTTCTATCATTCTATAACGGTACTTAATATGAACTAAACTTATCAATTTGACTGTCCTAAAAGGGGATTTGTTCCCAGTTGGGCAGTCAAAGCTTTCTTACATTTTATTGTTTAATAATGTATGTTTCAAATAAATAAATAATTAAAATAAATAAATATAGTTTGAAGCGTGTCACCACCCAACCGTATTTCATAAAACATTTAAATTTAGAATTTGTTACGATGCAATCGAAGCTACAAAATTTTAAAAGCTACAAAGTTAATTTTTTCACGGAATCTTATCTCGGAGACCGCCAAAAGTAAGCGTCTTCCGCAGTCGACGGAAGAGGCTATAAAACAAAGAGGCCATGAAAAACTGAGTGCTTGTAAACATTGTGCGAGCTCTCAACAAAGTGTGAAAATCATGATACAATTAAAAATTAACAGCGTTTTTATGGGAGGAGAAATAATGGTGATAAAAATAAAAGCCAGATGAAGTCATAAGGATGTACATCGATCGGGGAAATTCTTAAAAACTCGACATGGAGATTTTTTTTTTTGTTAATTTTTTTACAACTTTAATATTATACCTAAATCAAATTTATCAATGTTATTATTGAAGCTGCCTTCCAAAACGTTTCGGAATATCGGATCGTGCCACGTCTTCCTATCTTTCTTTTCAACAATTATAGAAATTTAATACAATCTTTTAAAATGCGCTGTGAACAAGAAACTAAGAAATTCAAATTTTCCCCTTCGGCGCATTACATTGAATTATGGTGATCTTTTTACTACGAATGTTAACTATACAAAATTCTCAAGGAAAGGTAGTGTCTTTAAAATTAAAATCGAACCATTTTATCCAAACTGAATGATCTTAAGTTATTTATTATTAAATTTAAAAAACAAAACAATAAAATTAGCCATCTCATCTCACTATGACAGTCCTGTGGTGAGATGAGCGGCTTTACAATTTTAGTGAAACGGTAGATTATTTTTTTTTTTTCACAGTAAATCTTTAAGTTGGGCCGTACATTTATAGATTACAACAATAATAATTTCATTGTTACCCAAATAACTATCATAAAGCATCTGTGTTCCAAGTAGTCACATAATGGTGACCATATTTTTGTGAACAAGAAGTAACGAGTAAATAATAATATGTAAATAATAATAAGTAAATAATTATCAGTAAATAATAGTAAGCAAATAATAATACAGGAATAAAAATTAGTAAATATTAATAAGTTATATTTAAATAAAAAATAAATAATAATAAGTAGATAATAATCACTAAATAGTAATAAGCATATAATAATACACACAAATAATAATAATAATAATAATCGGGTGATTTTTATAGCGCCGCTTTTGTGAGAAATCACCTCAGGGGCGCTGTACAAATATTACTTCCTATTCTTATATTATTCTTATATTACGTCTATTCTACGAATTTATTATTATTATATTTTTTTTTTAAATTGAAAAAAAAGAAGCTAACTGTATTTATTCCTTACGATATATTGCAAGACGCTAATACAAATGATAGAGTGATTTTTTCCATTATATTCAAGAATGTATTTAATATTGCAAGACGCTAATACAAATGATAGAGTGACTGGTTCCATTATATTCAAGAATGTATTTAAGCTAAGACAAAGAATTATTATCCATACTTTTTAGGATAAATAACACAGAACACTCTTAAAAAGGTGGAGCGGCGGGGGAGGATGGTGGCCGGTGGGATTTATCCAGAGGGCCCTCAAAATCTTCTTTGTCTTTGTTACGCCCCTGGTGGCGTGACGGGTCGGATTGGTGTTGGTCTGCACGTACGCCAGGCGCTTGTCAGCCGGCTTCAGGATCCGGAAAGAGCACTCCATCGTGTCGTCCACTGACATCATTGCTCCTGCATTAGAGAATTCCCTGCAGTACCAGTTGCTTCTTGGCAAAGAACTCATACCCGTCCTCTACCACCTGATGCACCCGGCAGATCAGGTCGAAGTCGTGCTTGTTGAGGTACTTGGCGACTATCTCAATGACGTAGGTAAAGGCTCGTTCTCGCCCCAGCTGGTGTTCTTGTTGGGGTCCCAGCAGCCCACTTCCCGGTTGTATACAATATTTTTGACAACCACCGCACTTCACTAGTACACGTGTTAATGGCCTTCGACCGACCGCCGCCAGATGTGACCGATGTCTAATGCGTTAATTCGGAAGAACGAAGCAGATTTCAACTCAAAATATTTGGCTTTTTATTATAAACTTGATTTAAGCTCGAAACGACAGCACTAAAATTATGTAATTTTTATAAATGTAACCCAAAAATTATTGCGGTTATTTTATGCTATTTTTACACCGGGAAAATTAATAACTTCCCGATACTTCCAAGGTAAATCGGGAGCGACTACAAAACGCAGCCGGCTGCCACGAGGGCGCCTAGACTTGCATTAACAGTATTAAGTAAATAGTAATAAGTATATAATAATAAAAATATGTAAATAATAATAAGTAAATAAAATTATGTAAATAGTAATCAGTAAATAAAAATAGAATAGGTAAAAAAAAAAAAGTCAATAGTAATAGTACGTCTGTAAGTATTTTAGTTATTGTGACAGCTGTTTAGGCGTTCGAGACCATTTTAAAACTGTGGTTAATGCAGATCGCGACGATTCATTTATATGATTTTATTTACTCCCACCCAATTCTAATTTGGAAGGTGTTTAAAATGATTTATTACCGGTAAAGCCGATTTATTCAAAATAAATCATTAAAATTCTCTATATTGCGAGGTACTTACATTTACAATGTGTTTTCCCCGCATTTAACTGGCAATGTTTTCTTAATTGATTTATTTAAATGTGTTATGTTATTTTGGTCGTGTGAACATACTGCAGAACATAGTAATTATTAAATTTTATTTACGTTAAATTTATATAAAGGATTAAATGGAGTTCCGTTAAAAAACATTAATTTATTTATTTGTAAAAAACAAACAGCGTTTAATACAAATATATATGCAAAAGGAAGTTTAACAAAAAGCCAACAAAGTTTCTTGTGCTAACAGTAGTCAAATACAAATGTTTTATTTATGAAGCTAAAAAGGTAAAGAAAAAAAAACAAAATAAGAAGGAAGGGGGTGAGAGTAAGAGGAAGATAGGATCGGGACAGGAGATGCTCTCGACACATTTTATACTCGCGCATCAATTTGTGACGTATTACTTCGGTTCGAAATCATTTTGAAGGGTATTGTGAAGAATATTGTTAAGTTGTGGGTTATATTGCGCACAAATACGGGGAATTGGAGAAGTTATCCTAAGATTGGTCCTGCATGCGGGCACATAAAAAGTCAATGAATATAAATATTGCTTGTAATTTTATTTATTATTTTTTTGGATTTAAATTAGTATTTTTGTTTACTTTTTTGTGAAGATTATTAAAATAAATATATATATATATATATATTTTTTTTTATGTGATACCTTACAAGAGTTCCAGCTGCTCCCAACCGTTTGGCATCCCCAATTGGGGTATGTTGTGAGGCTGAAAGCATCGAGGAGGGCAAGGAGATGGGAAAAGGGAAGGCGGGGAAGTACCTGGCTACTCAGATCTGGTGACCAAATACGGCTTAAGCCATTTCAAGCAACGTTTCAATTCTGAATGGTGATTGCTCACCAGGGCGATACTGAGAGTATCTTCCACTCTGGAACGTGCCGCAAATATACTAAATATTATTTTTAATTAATTATTTGTGAAATGACACAAACGAATTAAATTAGATTTATTTTTCTACGCCTGTATTTGAACCTGAGACCGCTGGATTCGTTTGATTTGTTTGATCTATTAGGTTAAGTTAGATTTTAAAAAAATTATATTTTTAAATGTAACATAATTAGTACAGTAAAATTCCGTTAAATCGATTATCAATTTGTGAACGGGTTTTTAAAACAGTTTAGCTAACTAACCAAATAACCATCACGCTGTTTCTCCGAAGAGATAGGCAGAGAAGGTGAACCGCCAAACAACTCGATCTTAGCATACACTTATTCACATTCATAAATCGTCTCATACATTCTCTTCTGTTATTCCGATTTCTGATATGGCCCGACTCAAGTATTTGATTCACTCGATCGTGCCATATCTTCCTCGGACGTCCCTGGCTTCTTCTTCCATTAACATTCACTCATCATTAGATCATCTAGTCTCTTTCTTCAAACAGTCTATAGTCTAAAACAGTATATTTTTTTAATTTAAGATAAGTACATATACGAGTATATAACATTATTGTGAAAAAATACTGTATTTAAACCCAAGCGTGTCTGATCTCGGCAAAAAATGTGGTCAATGACTGTCTGGTGCAATTCGATAGGAGCACCCTCCCCAATAAAGATTCCATTCAAATGCTTGGGGTAAATATTTCAGACCGGCTCAAGTATCGGGGCTCTATAGAAGCCCGAGTAAATCTGGCTTCCAAGAAAATGGGCGTCTTTTACAGGGCTACCAGATTCTTCAATAGTGATCAACTGCTAATCCTATACAAATAACAAGTACGTCCAACAGTTGAATTTCCTCTGGGTTGGAGCTCCCAAATACATGAAAAACCTGCTTGATTCTGTGCAACGGAGGGCGGTTCGTCTGATTGACAATGCATTGTTAACAGACCTACTGCCATCTCTGATGCACAGACGCAATGTAGGTATGCTGAGTCTGTTCTACAGATGTTTCAATGAAGCCTGCTCGAAGGAGCTAGCAGCGTTGATCCCCTCCACGCCGGTGCACGTGCGTGAAACTCGACGGACAGGAGCGGAACACCCGTTCACAGTTGACTGTTGACTTCATGAGAACGGGTCTTTTTTCCGACTCGTTTTTTGTGTAAATCGGCTCGTATGTGGAACGAGTCATTGGCATCTGTCTTTCCTCCTACATTTAATCCGGGCCTCTCAAAGGCTCGCATTAACAAATCCCTTCCTACAGCCTCCCCCTTAAGCCGCCTCACAACTTTGCCAAACCGGGTAGCAATATAGTTACCCCGTACACGTGGGGGCGATCTTGTGAGATGTCACATAAAAAAATACAAGGAAAGGCAGACAAAAATAAAAAAGAAATCTTTTTCTCATTTTTTCAACGAATATATGCTTCTGAAAATTAGTTCACAGTGTTTTTACTGAATTGGGTAACATGTCCTATAGTTGTTAGGTTAGTTTAGGTTAGGTTAAGTTTAGTTTAGGCTCCAAAGAAGTTGTAATCGTTCCATAAAACACAAAACGAAAATTATAGCATTGCAGATATCCAATATGGTCAACCCTAGTATTTCATTCCATTCGTCCGACCGCTTTCTCATTTGCACCAAACTCGCAATATCTTCTTTGTTTAATTTATTCTCTGCGTTCAATCTGCTCTATCCTCATAAACCTCCTCCTCCCCTTCGCCTTCTCCTCCCCGCTCAATTTACCAGCCTGTTTCTGGCAGCCTCGCACTAACGTCCGAATCGCTGCTTTAACTGGCCAAAAATACCATTTGAACCATAGACAAATCACGATAAAATCTCTTCTTTTTTTAGTAGTAAAAGGTTGGTCAATTGTCACAAAAACGTTATCCACACTCGCACAAAGGTCCGACATTCATCTTTGGATGGCCAAATATACGTAAAAATCTTGTTATGATAATTTTTTTAATTTTTTTTTATTATACACTTCACAAGAGCGCCTCTCTACGAGGTTAGAAGAGGTCCGGATTATATGAAGCATGAAAAAAACTATGCAGAAGGTCGTTCCACATGCGAGCCGTCTTAGTTAGAAAAAAATTACCCGTTCTCATGAAGCCGATATCAACAACGAACGGGTGTTCACATTTCTTTGTGTTTTTTTAACATTTGCTCCATACAGGAGGCACGTAGAACATAATTTTCCTCAGGGATTATGTCATCTTTGGGGGTGCTGTGTCTGGGGTCTTGTTAAGTAAAGGAAGGAGAAGTTCTGAGGAAGAAAATATATGGGGGTTGCATAGGAATCAGTGTGTTCAACAGTGACGAACGTATTAATCCATCCCTCCCACTGCATTGCAAGGCAGTGGGTCAAGCGGAAAAAAGATGAGGTTTCTATATATCCAATAATCGGCTTGTATTATGCATAAATAAAGTGGTTATTTGAATATTTTATAGAGATTTGGTAATCCAAACCAACGGGCTTAGCCATTTTAACTATGAAAAAAAAACGAGATTTACTAGTATTTAAGTTTGAACGTCATTATTGATAAAAAGAAAATGGACTGGAGTTCCTTATTATATGATTTTGAGTTAATCTTTAAGAGAACTACTGTTTCTATTGCTTTAAGCTGCAAGCCTTCAGATAATGGATACCTCTACTGCAAATGAAGATAGAATAGTGCACCTGAAGAAGAAAACATTTGTTATGTCCGCAAAAAGTTGTTTAGTGATAGAACTTCATATTTTTAAGATTTGAGACTAAATGTAGGTAATTTTATTTATATTGAAAGAAAAAAGGTAAGCCAACCAAATTTCTTGTGCTAACAGTGGTTATATACAGGTATTTTATTAATGAAGCTAATAGTAATAGAATATCACCATAAAAATACAATACATAAGCCTTCAAGACAAAGGCTTGTTTGTGAAAGATTTGGCTGAATGATGTGGATATAAACATCGCATTCTTAGATATAATGAACTAAAAGAAAAAAAAAACAGAAGACCGACAAATGAGGAAAAGTCTCCTGGAATCTGCCAAAACCCTACACCTGTTATAGGGCCGATGATCTACCCATGTAGGCTAACTAACTAACTAACCATCACGCCGTTTTCACGCAGGGGTATGCAGAAAGGACGGACTGCCAAACAACTCGATCTTGGCATACACTTCTTGCTTCATTCACATTAATACAACGCCTCATACATTCTCTTCTGTTATTCCGATTTCTGACATGGCACGACTCAAATATTTGGTTCACTTGATCGTGACATGTCTTCCTCGGACGTCCCCAGCTTCTTCTTCCATTCACATTCGCGTCATATATTCTCCTTACCATACACTCCTCTCTTCGTTCATTCGCTCTACATGCCCGAACCATCTAAGCGTCCCTGTTGAACAATGCTGAATATTTCTTTCAAAGACTCTCTGTTTTTTATTCACAAAAAATCTTGTTCAGCAATATTATAGTTTCTGACCATTGTGCGGTCGGTTTGAATTCTGGCATAATAAGTGTTTCGCCGGTTTAACTCAGTGAGTCGGGCTTAGTAACGGTTAATACCCCACCAGCACTACCAGTATTTCCCCACTTCTCCACTTCTGTCCTTCCCCGCTTCCCCGCGTCTGGTTACGACAATTTTATTTCCACTAACCGAAACTCATTTCCACCAGAAACACCCCGCGTCCGCCCCACACGAACTTAGGAATTAATCACCCTGATACAGACTACAGCTTTAAGGCTTATGGAGAATGAATTTCTTCATCGGTATAAGCTTTATGGAATGTTTTTTTTTAAATTATTATTTATATATTTGAAACACACATTATTTAACAACAAAATTGTAAGAAAGCTTTGACTGCCCAACTAGGAACAAATCCAGTTGTAGGACAGCCAATTTGACAAGTTTAGTTCATATTAAGTTCCTTTATAGAAAAATAGAAGGGAAGAAAGCTGGTATTGACACGACATTCATGAATACAAAAAACAAGAAATAACAACAACACATTTTAGAAAGAGTCATCAATCTCAGAGTCAAAAACACATACAACAAGGAGCCACAAAAACAACATTTGGACAAAAAAACTTCTTACACTATGATACTAAACTCTACAACAAAATCCCACTATCCTTTAAAAATCACAACAGCCATAATAAATTTAAAAATCAAATAAAACGCTGGATACGTTACATAGGGAGATCTGAAATAGACAATATATTAACACCAAATACAGACTAACACCGAAACAACTCAACTGCACTTAAAACACCTCACCTCAATTTAACATAATATAATTTCATATTTTGCAAATGAAATCCTCAACACGAGAAATCCCGGCGAGGATATTTGTTATTTTTTTATCAAAAAAAGAAGAGAATTAAACGTTATTATTATATAGTATGGTTATATAATATATATACCAGAAAAAAAGTATAATAATTAAGTATAAAGAGATGTGAAGAATAGTATAGAAAAGGAACAATTGTGTATACCAGATAATTTGAGCATAGTATAATAATTAATATGGAATAATAGTTAAGTTCAAAGAGATAAAAACAGGTATAGAATAATCGTTTACGTATACCAGATAATGTGAGTATTGTTACGAAATTTTTTTACACAACTCTCAGTTCCACCTCTTCACAACACGCAAACAATGAAGTTATTACACGACACGCTAGTGTTAAGTGTATTGGAGTCGAACTCTATCATTTGGGCCACACACGACTAACTTACGTATTGTGCAACAAAAGAGTTCACAAGAATTTTTTAAATATTTTAATTTTTGCGTCTCTACGAACGATATAGCCCATCTATTTATATTTTGGGTGTGACCAAGTACAACTCCTTCGAGATACATAGAGGTAATTTAGATTGCTCTTCTATTTTTTTTTCTTTTACTTAACGGTAACATATTTAACAGTTGAGGTTACCCACCACTTTCCCACCTCGGTATAAGTAACTTATGGTTATTTCTTCAGGGTGCACGCCAAGGACTCAATTTTTTAATTAAACGAATCTATAATTTTGCGACTCTAAATCCTCAAAAAGGAGGTCAGTCACAAACGCACATTAAATTGGTTAGTACATATACTGACGATAACAAAATATAGCCCTTAGTGGCTCCTTCTGTCGATAACCGGAGCGACATATTTAATATATTTAACAGAGAAATTCCAACTCACATAAGTTTCTTTGTACCAGAATCTTACTCTCGAGGACATCATCGCAACCTCCTGTACAGTCGAGCTAGCCGCATTAACTTCTTTATGAATTCACAAGTGGGGAGAGCTACGTACTTCCTATACTCGTATACCGTGGATAAAAAAATTAATTAAAAATCTGTAATTTTATAAATATTTTAACAAAATGAATAAAATAAATAAAAAAATAATCTCCAAAAATAGTTTATTTTTAAGAATGATCAACATATTAACAATATTTAAAAAAAAAATTATTACCATCATTATAAGCAAAAATTGTTGTTTGTGCAATGGTGAAGGACTTAGCCCGCAGATGTGAACCCACAACGCCTGGGCGAGAACCTGAGTAGTGTCGTAGTAATGTCGTTAGTAGCTGAGTAGACAAATGCGTCTAGATGTATAGAAAAGAGGAAGAGAAAGGTTGGAAAGAACCTTGTTATTCAGATCTGGTCACTACACACTGCTAAAGTCATTTCAAGCAATGTTTTGACTCTGAAGTGTGGTTTTTTTACTAGGGCGATACTGAGAGTATCTAGCAATGTGTATGATACACACCACAAATTGGCGGCAGCTCGTCCTATCAAACTAATTATCCAAGACGCCGTTTCTCCGCAGGGGTAGGCAGAGAATAGAAAACGCCAAACAATCTTGGCACACACTCCTTGCTTCATTCACATTCATACATACTCTTCCATTATCTTTTTATTATTTTATTTCTCATTTGTATCCCTTTATATCATTTACAAAAGGCTAAGAGTGGAAAAATATTATAAAAATATTTCGACGGTCAAATAAACAAAATACATGGCGCCTTTAATTCCTCTTTTAGCCGCGTGCAAAGGTTTTCGCGTCAGACTGTAACTGGGCAAATTTCCGCCAAAGTTGTATTGAGCAAGTGACCTATAGAGAAAAGCTGAAATTGTATGAATAAGTATTGAATTGTTACGTCAACTGCGTAACTTTATGCAGTAAGTGTGACGTAATCAGTATAGAAAGCAGTGGCGGTTCGTGGGATTTTTAAATGGGGGTTCAATCAGACATTCAAGAGGAGATGTTATATTTCATCAAAATGTACTTACTGTTGTTGTCTTTGGTCGAATCATCAAACCTATTAGCGGCGTATTCAATTACGGCCATTGGAATCCAGACAAGGGCTTTACGAGTTAGTATGTAGATTTCCCTAGTTTATCCGCTCTCTTGAGCTTCATTTAATTGTTACTTTAATGGTAACATGGCGCCCCATTTAAGATTTTTTATTGATACAATGTATTCTCGTTTGTCGATTAGGTTTATTTAGTTTAGGAATTTAGAAATATAACGTCATTTCTAAAAAATAATTCATGAAAAAATTGTATCAAAATTTTACCACACTTTAAACAGCGCACCTTTCAAATTCCATGCTAAAAAAACCACCAGTCGGTATAATAGGTAATGCCCGGGTGCGGGTCCGAAATGAATTCCATATGTGCGTTATGAATTTAGCGACTATGGCACTTTCTGTTCTAAGAAATAGTTCATACAACTTCCCCACCTTCCTTTTCCCCTTCTCATTCCCCTCCCGACTCGTGCGGTATTCACCTTTTTTAAATTTTTTTTAATGCATAACATACTAGTAACGCTACGTCGGGAAGCCGTGCCGAGCGTACAATCCTTGGCAATCTACTAGCTGCCCGTGTGCGCAGCGACTATGGGATTTTTTAATCCAAATTTTGTAGGTATTACTATTTTTGGAAGAATCGACAGTTAGTTTTTTCTGTGACCCTCCGAGCGGAAACAGAACATTGTTTGAAAATGAGATATATTAATACGGAAGGGAGAAGGGGCGCGCCATTATATATAGTGCTTGGGGCGTAGGCGATCGTTTTTAAAACATTTAAAAAAAAAACACGTCATATTTAGAATAGAGCAAAAATCTCAAGACCACTGACTTACGTAGCATTTAAAGAAACGCTGTCAATTTTTTTCACACATATAACATGTTAAATAACAGAACCATGCGTGTTATTTGTATATTTTGTAGAATACTTTGCGGTTTTTTGTATACAAGGGAATTTCATATAGATGCTTTTTTAACTACACATCTGAATAGAGATTATCTATTCCATGTTTAGTCCATAAAGTTTTCAAGGTGAGTTTGTAATATGTACAAATAAATTCTGAAGGTGAAGATTGCCGTATTTCTAGAATGTTCTACCATTGGCAAAGTAAGTTGCTTAACTAGGCTACTTATAGAATAAGTAAAAGTAAATGTGTAAAAAAATATCTATTCAAAACTTCTTAAGCTTTTTAAGGTCATTTTATAAATATTCTCCGGTTCTAAAAATTATAAATATTTCAAATAAACACGAACTCTTCTTGTGCCACCAATATTCTAATAAAAGCAATATCAATAGAAAAGGAGGATAAAATAGCAACTGTAAATCCGCGTCTTCTGCGACTAAACATTTACACAAAAAAAAAAAACAACACAGAGGGGCGTTACCATACACATTTCTGTGTGCGTATAGAATGTTTTTGTCTTCCGACATCGATGGAAAACATTCCCCTCGCGGGCGAAGAGGGGAAAGGGGGGAATGGTTTATTAATTGTTTTTGTGTTTAATTCGTAGAACTCCATTTAACTTATTTTTTTTAATTTAATGTAAATCAAATCTAATAATGTTAATTATTAAGTTCTGCGAGCATTTTTAGTTTTTATTATTTTGACAGCTGTTTCGGCGTTCAAGGCCATTTTCAAACTTTCAAACTTTTGGGACGGGATCGTTTCATTTTTTTTTAAATTGCCGCACGGTGCGAGTCTATCTATGCGTCCCGTCCGATGGTACTTCGTCATAAATCGGACGGGTTTTTAGGTTATGTGTACTGAACGAAATTATAATATATTATTATAAGAAGTTTGCTTATGTATCAGTAATAATAAAAAATTATATAACTGTTATGCATTCTCTCATTTTGTCTTCTATTTCTAATAGCATTACAGCCTTCTCTCAAAGTACATACACATCGTGAGGTAAATATGCATACGGGCACGTCATTTTCTTGTAATTTTTGTTTTTTTTTTATTATTATTAAAAGAAAAACCCAAGCAAATAACCTAAAACCTATTTTATATATAATACAATATATTAATTAGACATAAAATTAGTTTTTGGATTCTTAGTTTGGGTTTCATACGTACCTAAATTGAGAAAAAACAACTTAAACTTTAAATTAATTAAAATGTGTGATTTTGCTTCTCTCGTGACTGAAATGGTTGTTTCTCATTGTAATTAAACTAATACAAAGTGTTTTTCATTAATTTTATGCGTATTTAGTCGTCCTTATATGCATATTTAATCATCGTGATAAAAAAATCGATACCTTAGTTCAATAGGGAAATAACTCGAAATTTCTGAGTTTTGAGATAACGGTGAAAAATGGTGAAGAATCTCTCCCTTCTCATATTTCAATAAAAAAGTCAAATTCGTATTAATTATGTAATGAGATAATTTATGGAATTATAATGAAATCAGCAAATTCTTGTCAAATGTTTCCGTTAGGAACTTAATAAATGTAGCCATTTAAACCTATGAGGTACACATATTACAGGTAAGTATGTTTTTTCTGTATCTGTTTGTAAATAATTAGTTAAGAAATATTTGTACAGCGCCCTTGAGGTGATTTTTCACAAAAACGGCGCTATACAAATCATCCAACTATTATTATTATTATTATTATTATTATTATTGATATGATAGGTTGATAAATTACTTACATGTTGCATCTATTGTTATGTTATAGGTGGACAAAATAACTTTACATCGGAGCGATGTCTTTATGAAAACATTTTCTAATCCAGTTTTCTCAAAATGAGGTATTTTGAGTTAGTTCCCTATCGAACTAAGGTATCGACATTCATTAACTATATTAGTGGTTTACACAAAATATTTCTTACTAATTTAACATTCATTGTTTTTCATCCAAACTGAATAATCTATTTTTTTAATTAAAGGTTCTATTTTTTTTAAATTAAAAATCTAGTGCGGATAAGAAGTATTTTTTTTTTTTACCTTATGAAATATCCTTTCCTTCGTTCCTCTTAATAATGACGCCAGAAAATCATTGGACTTAAAACGTTAAATTACAAAGTTTCAGCTTTGTAAGATATGATTTTGCACATTTTGCACACAGAGGAGACGAAGAGCGTAAGAAGAGTAGGTATTTATTTGAAAAATTATTTTATATGAGATTTTTAATAATAATTATTTATAGTTACAAATATTTATAGTTACTTACAGTTACAAATATTTATAGTTATTTACAGTTACAAATATTTATAGTTATTTAGAATGTCGCGGACTCTGAATAGTTTTCACTTTTTTTCTGTTAATTACTTAAGGTGGGTACTAACGGCTAGCTTCAATGTGTTAATTACTTTAGGTGGGTACTAACGGCTAGCTTCGCTATGCTAATTATTTTAGGTGGGTACTAACGGCTAGCTTCGCTATGTTAATTACTTTAGGTGGGTATTAATGACTAGCTTCGCTTTGTTAATTACTTTAGGTGGGTACTAACGGCTAGCTTCCCTATGTTAATTACTTTAGGTGGGTAATAACGGCTAGATTCACTATGTTAATTACTCATTTTATCATCGTTACTAAGAACTGCAGCTGATTTAAAAGCCTATAAGAATGAATGCAGTCATCCGTTGTTTGCGTGTGGGTATTATTAAATTTATTCTCTATTTTGTGTCTATCGCCATGAAATATGTACGCTTGTCTATGCAAGCGAGTTGTTGGCTTGTCATCAGCATTTACAGACGAGTGGGAATAAATAATAGCCGAAACAAAACGATCGCGAGTAAATTTATATATTATCATAAAATGGTTTAATTCTTGGCAATTCTCTGTTTAACCATTGAGATATACAATCCAGCGTTCGAAATATGCGCAACATCATGAGGCCCATTGGCATCATAGAGATAATACGGGCTTCGGCCGATTACAAGCGCTCGTCGGGTATGGATATCCAACGATAACTGCAAAATGTCTACATGACTGGACGTGTAATTCTGCAAAAGATGAAAAAAGTAATGGTGTAACATTTCGGCTATTTTATAATAATCAATACATATTCGTGTAAATTGGCTTTTTTTAACGTTATCATCCAATTATTATTATATAAAAAAAAACTAATATTTCTTACGTAATAACATGAAGAGGGTTCATCTTTCTGTCTGCCGGTTTTTTTCTGTTTCTTTGTCTGTCTGACTGCAAGGCAATGCACGCTTTTGACATGTGTGTAATTGGTCCTTGAAAAATACTAGTCGAGACACCCTTCTCAACTCCTCCCACCCAGTTGCAGAGGAACGGGAGGAGCCAGACAGCACTTTTAACTATAGAATAAACACGCTAGAAACAAAGAATTACGTAACGTAAGGAAATCACAATAGTTTGAAAATCTCTATGCATTCATGTCCGACTCTATTCATTGCGTCTTCTGTTATAGAATAATATTAATAATGTTTCATTATCTTCTTTTTTTATAACAAAATATCAAATAATTATATCTTCACTGGGATTTCCCGTGCTGATTACAAAATACAAAGTATTAAATTACATTACTATTAAATTGATGTGTTTGATGAAAAAAATAATAATTGTGAAGTGGGGTGTTTTAAGTGCATTTGAGTGGTTTCGTGTTAGTCTGTATTTGGTGTTAATATATTTTCTATTTCAGATCTCCCTATGTAACGTATCCAGTGTATTATTTGATTTTTAAATTTATTATGGCTGTTGTGATTTTCGAAGGATAGTTGGATTTCATTGTAGAGTTTAGAACCATAGTATAAGAAGTTTTTGGTCCAAATATTATATTTGTGATTCCTCTTTGAATTTGTTTTTGCCTCTGAGGTCTAGTGTTTCTAATATGTGTGATTATTATTTCTTGTTGTTTGTATTTATGAATGTAAAGTAGTATTGGTTTAGAGTATAATTAAACCTGTATATATATATATATAAAGGTTTTCACCCTTCTACCACGAAGGGTTAAATGCATAAAAACTGTATTTACGGATTTATTTACTTTATTTATGACTGAATGCATCGCTAGTAAAAAGATATCCAAACTTTTCGAATGATCAATCTGAGACACCGATCAGCCGTGTGTTTTGTTAATCATTCCCGCCGTTTGCTTATTTACAAGCATTTTTTTTTCTAAATTGTCTATGGGGGTGTGCGTCCACTTTTGTAGACTATAAAATAGTGCCCGCCCACTTTCATAGACGTGCATTTGACGTTTCTCTTTCGTGAAAAACAAGATAAAACGTAGTTTATAATAAGTAAAAGAAAATAAGTTAGGTTCTATTCAGATTTATTTAAAACATAAAAAAACATGTTTTGACATTCGATAACGGAAATAAATCTTTGTTATCAATATTTGAATCACAAAAAAAAAATCGCGAAACAATAACGACGTTTGACATTTCACTGAAATTTGTTCACCCTGTTGACACTTTTTATAAGTAGTCCTCTGTTGGGCGGAACTTAATCCAAAAAATCGAAATTTCGTTGGGAAGAGCGTATTTGTGCATTAGAACAGTGTTGAGGCAAAATTTCGGCTCAACGGTTGCTCAGTAGGATTGAAAAGAAAGGCTGTTGGACTCACTTGGATTATAATATTACCACGGTTTGAAAAGGGCGCCACTGCTCCACAGTATTTGCTGATACAAATACGAGTACAAGTACAGCACACCGGAACGCCATAGTAAAAAAATACCCGCACGCATGGAGCTAAAAATTCTGTAGGATATTTCATCTCTAAATGTAAAAATGAATACTTGTCTCTATGTCCTAGATTTTCTCGAAAATTACCATACCAGTTTCGCTGAAAATAGCACAGTTTGTTCTTATTAGTACCGCGAAGGTTTAGAGAGTAGTTTGAATGAAATCCAATAAATAAAACTGTTGCTGTAACGTTTTAAAATTAGCATGAAAAACATTGTACCCATCGTGTTGTATTGATGCACATAGATATAACACTCTGGTTAGCCACAAATTACATTTTCAAAAGAAGGTTTGTTTGGATAGAATATACCATATTAAAAATGGAAAACACAAGTTGAAAAAATAATTTTTTTGGAATGAAGTAAAATTTTCAGATTGTTTATTTTTTTTATGGACAATAGTATTCATCACAAGGCATTACGTTCGCTGTCAAATCAATTATGGCACCCAAACGACAAGCAAGAATTCACAACTTAACTAACTAACTAACTAACCATCACGCCGTTTCGCCGCAGGGGTAGGCAGAGAGGACGGATCGCCATACACTTCTTGCTTCATTCACATTCATACATAAATTCTCTTCTATTATTCTGACTTCTGACATGGCCCGACTCGAGTATTTGATTCACTTGATCGTGCCATGTCTTCCTCGGGCGTCCTCTGCTTCTTCTTCCATTCAAATTCGCGTCATATATTCTCCTTACATTCCTTTCTTCGTTCATTCGCTCTACATGCCCAAACCTTCTAAGCGTCCCTTTCTTAATCTTGCTCATGACACTTACATCAGCCTTGCATTCTTTACGAATTCCAAATTTTTCACACGATCATACATGGTTTTACCACACATTCTCCTCAGCGATCTCATTTCTACGGCATTCAGTTTACTTTCATCTTTCCTCTGCCAATTCCATGCCTCACTGCCATACATCAGGGTTGGTATTAGAACTCCATTGTGGACTGCTAGTTTCCCTTCTTCGGACAACTTCATAACATTATCCCAAAAAAAAAAATACATAAATTAAGTTTGACAATATTAAACCCACAAAGCAGAGTTTTACCACCGAGTGCCTGAAGTTGGTTTGCCAGCACCTTAATAGAATTACGTTCACAATATGAATTAATGGCAAAATTCAGTTATTTATCCATTAATACTCATTGGCTTAACGAAGGGGGATGCGTATCTAATTAAGTTTTATTGCTAGTTATAATATCGTCACGGTAAAGCAATATTGCTGTTACCAATGAACCGATAAACTGTAGAAGTGTGCTGTCGCCGTCTCCGTGTGACTAAAGCATATTTTTTATTTCATTTTTTTTATTAGCACCATTAACAAAACATTTGATGAGTTTGTGTATTTGGAAAGTATGTTTACGAGAGATGGAAAGACTGATAAGAATATTGAAAGAAGGGTGAATGCAGGAAACGCCATTAACGGAGGACTGAATGCGGTTGGCGCAAACAAGAAGTTGTCCAAAGAAGCGAAGCTAGCAGTCCACAATGGAGTGCTGATACCAACCCTGATGTATGGCAGTGAGGCATGGAATTGGCAGAGGAAGGATGATAGTAGACTGAATGCTGTAGAAATGAGATCTCTGAGACGAATGTGTGGTAAAACCATGTATGATCGTGTGAAAAATGTGGGGATTCGTAAAGAATGCAAGGCTGATGTAAGCGTAGTGAGCAAGATCAAGAAAGGGACGCTTAGATGGTTTGGGCATGTAGAGCGAATGAACGAAGAGAGGAGTGTAAGGAGAATATATAATGCGAATGTGAATGGAAGAAGAAGCCAAGGACGTCCGAGAAGTCGGAATAACAGAAGAGAATGTATGAGATGCTGTATGAAAGTGAATGAAGCAAGAAGTGTATACCAAGATCGAGTTGTTTGGCGGTCCGTCCTCTCTGCCTACCCCTGCGGGGAAACGGCGTGATGGTTAGTTAGTTAGTTTATATTTTCTTCTTCGTAAGGTAGAGGTTATTCAGCGACGGCATCGGGAGCCACTTGGATCAGCACAGAAACTGATGAAAGGGACATTCTTCCACGATGTGTTTTGTTGTTTGAATGTGTCCACATTCATAAAGTTCCGAATTATTTAGACCCCTTTTAAGCATCATACGAGTTTGTTCAAAAGAAAAGGTGAATTTTGAATTTTTTCGAAAAGTAAATACCTTTATTCATCAATATCCATTCTCTCCCCTTCAAAGTAATCCCCTCAGATATAATGCACTTATGCCAGCGCTTCTTCCAATCCTCGAAGCACTTCTGGAATGCGCTTTTCGGTATGGCCATCAGCTCGTCCTCGATTCTGACTTTATCTTATCAATTGTGGCAAAACACTTTCCTTTCATTGGTCTCTTCAGTTTCGGGAATAGGAAAATATCGCAGGGAGCCAAATCTAGTGAATACGGTGGTTGAGGCATGATTACGGTGTTGTTTTTGGTCAAATAATCACGAACAAGTATTGATGTGTGAGCTGGTGAATTATCGTGATTCAAAATCCAAGATTTGTTTTTCCACAATTCCGATCGTTTGAGCCGTATTGCTTCACACAAACGTTGCATAACTTCCTTGTAGTATTTCTTATTAATCGTACGACCCGCTGGCAAGAACTCATGATGCACCACGCCATTGTAATCGATGAAAACAGCGCGCAAAACCTTCACATTTGATCGAACTTGGCGTGCTTTTTTCGGTCTTGGCTCTTCTGGCCGCTTCCGTTGGGATGATTGGGCCTTGGTTTCGACGTCATAACCATATACCCACGTTTCATCACCAGTTATGACCCTTTTGAGCAAATCTGGATCGTCGTTGACGTCATTCAACAACTCCCGAGCAATACTAATGCGACGTTGCTTTTGCTCAAAATTTAGCAATTTCGGAACAAACTTCGCTACCACACGTTTCATGCCCAAAACATCCGAGAAAATGGCATGGCATGAGCCGATTGATATGCCAACATCCTCTGCAACTTCCCTAATAGTGAGTGATTCGACGATTTTCCAAAACCATTTTCTTCACTGTTTCGATGTTTTCTTCGTTTGTTGAGGTGGTTGCATTTCCAGGACGCTCATCGTCATTAACATCTTCTCGGCCTCAGTTGAGACTGTATTTTTTTTTCTTTGTCTTCATAGGAGATAAACAATTTCCTTAAATCTGTTTAGGTATAGATACATTGGCTGTATATTATGATTGGTGTGTGGAATGTGCTGTGTCAGCGGTAGTCTGCTGGCTGCCGCCTCAGCAATCTCGAAGAATACGAAATGACAACGCGTCTGTTTGGCGGAGAGTCCATTTATTCTGTCTTAATTAGTGGTTATCAGTGGCGTTCAGTCCATAAAGGCAGAAAAGCTGTGCCTGCCCTGAGAAAAACGAATAATTAAAAAAATAAAATAAAATATTTACGAAATGCGTTTTTTTATAAAATATGTGATTTTTTCATATGTTACAATCGGTCTAAATTGATAAATTGTTCCTATATGACAAATGTTTACTTTTTGTAAGATAATAATATGGCCATGTATAAATATTCAATGCACAATTTATACCCGAACTTAAAATACTACATATAGCCTACCATCTATCATAGATCAATCCACGCGACTGGTATTTAGTGTGAGTCTATATATATATATACTAACTGATGTGTACCCGGCCTTCCTCGGGATTATAATTTTTATAAAATTACGAAGTTGTGAATTTGGTTGTCGCTTGGGTGCCATAATGGATTTGACAGCGAAAGTAATGCCTTGTGATGACTATTACTATCTCTAAACAAAGATAGTCATTTGAAAATTTTTGTTCATATCAAAAATTATTTTTTTCAAAATATATCAAATTAAATAAAGTTTTTAAGTAGGTACCTGCTTGTGTTTTCCATTTTGAAAATATTCTACCCAAACAAACCTTCTTCTTATGAATATGTAATCTGTGGCTAACCAGAGTGGAATATCTATGGGCTAACCTCAATACAACGTGGCTGGTTCAACGTTTTTCATACTAATTTTAAAACGTTATAACAACAGTTTTACATATTTGATTTCATTCAAACTACTCTCTAAACCTTCCCCAAACTAATAAGAACAAACTGTGCTATTTTCAGCGAAACCGGTCTAGTAATTTTCGAAAAAATCTAGGACATACATACAAACATTCATTTTTATACCCGCAACATATGACTGGGACCTGAGTTAAAAGATCTTATGTAAATTGACTACATCAGTTTTTTTTAATCACTTCTAAAGATTCGCTCTTCAGTGGCTGTGACCGACTCTACCTACGAATAAACTTGTTACACTTATTAATTTAATATCAAATATTATTTTTCTTTATTAAGCCCTAGGCTGCGTTATAAAACTTCATGTTTGTTCTCATATTTAATTAATTTTATCAAGGCCGTTTTCTCTAGAAGGAAAAACGAATAACCTGACAATACTTTAATTCTACAAAGAAATATTTGTTTGAGAAATGGTGGAGGACTTAGTTAGCAGAGGATTGAACCCACGACGACAGGGTGAGGAACCGACGATTTTGACTATTCCGCCACTAGGCTACGTACATTTGCGACTTAACATAATAAGAACCTGGGAGGCCAAGTCTGTATATTTTGCGTCAGCTAACGCAAGTTAAATCAGACTTAAACAACACATTTTTTATTGATTCAACGATTTACGATGCATATCTTAATATAAGTGTATATTCGTAGGTATTTTAAAATTATAAAATAAATTGAAAAATTACTGCCTCAACACAGGCTAGCCTAGCGGGGCGGGTTATGTGAAACTTCAACTATAACTGTTATTATATTATTTTATATTTTACTTTATAAACCACTGTACACCTACATTATTATATTATATATGTCTTTTAGTTATAGTTGAATTTAATTACAATAAAGATATTATTTTTATTATTATTATTATTACATTTTTTTTAGTTTTTACATTTTGACAATTTTCATAAATGCAGCGTCGTCTCTTGATTTTGCCTTACGGATTTGCCTCTTAGCACTTTCGAACAGAATATGATGTAAAGTGAGATCTGATGTTCTCCCTTTCTAAAACACATGTGTGACCTTTAGAGAAAGCGAGATAGAACGGGTATTATGATGACCGTCATCTGGTTCCCGAAACGGAACTTCTGGAATCGAAGGGTTTTAAGGCGATATAATGCGATGTAATTTTTTTTTTTAAATTAAATGGAGTTCTACGAATTAAACACAAAAACAATTAATGATGTAATGCGAAGTAATGCAAAATCGTTTGTTTTTAATTTGAAAATTTAATGACCTAGAAATATTGTAAATGATTTAATTAAATACTGCAAATAGAACTCACATTGGCCTTCGGTTTAACCGAGCAATTTTTCGGTGAGTCTTTTTATGAGCCTCGAAAAAAATAAAGCATCAGATCAAAAAAAATAAATGACAAATTAAACTTAATTTGGGTGACTTTAAGACCTATTGTTGTTCAATAAAAAAATAAAAAATATATATATATACTATTAGTGAAATAAATTAGAGTGAATATTCTGAATATGAGCAAACCAATTGTCAATACGGATATTTTGATAATGTTAATGCTCAATACTATTATTGTTCTTTGAATTAAAGTTTTTAAAAAGGTACATAATTTTATTAATTATGTTTAATTATGGTTTACCATGAATAGAATACAAAATCATGTACTGAAATGTTTTGGCGGACTTCTAAAAAATGAAATTTGAAAATTATTTTAACTATGAAAACTAACTTTAGAATGAAAAAACTAAATATACTGGAATTTAAGTTTGAATTTCATTATTGATGAAAAAAAATAATATAAATGGACTGGAGTTCGAGTGGGAGTAAAGCATACTGCCGCACCAGTCATTTTATATACCATGACGTCACACGCTTATTGGCCGGCCGGCCGGCGGGATTCTCTAGAGGTTAAAAGTTCTGTCCTCAGGATTCTTTAATTAATATGGTACATTTGTAGATAACATGACATTTCATTGTGGGATACGACCTAGTTGTGTAAGATCACGTTAAATTGCATTTATTGCATTCCATTAAACCACATTACGAAGCATTTCTTGGAATAAAATGCAAAATATAAAAGAGATGAACATCTCAAAAGTTAACCTTATCAAAATGGAAAACCTACAAACATATTTATAATAACGCGTTATTGCTTTTCCACCGCTTTGGAACAGGCTCCCACAACTTTTAATGCGCTTTTTAATGAGCTTTATTAAACCATGCATAATAATTGTTTTCAAAGGTTTACATTATGCTCACCATCTGGAAAATGCCTTTAAGCCTTATTCGCACAAGGGTAGTATTTACCGCGGTACAGTCAACGCTGATTCTGTATGGAATCAGAATCAGTTTGGACGTTTTAGTCCATCGACCGCGCAGTTGGTGGGCAGACGAATCTACTACCAAGACCTGGACAATCCTCACCCCATGAAACCTGGGCACCCCTGCTGAGTTACCTACCAAAGCGAACCACTTGAGTTAACCTATGGCAGAGGTGTTAGTTATCCAATTGATGATTCCTGAAGCGGCGGTTCCCAAACCTGTTATATAATAAGTAACAGTTGACTATCTTCCACCGTTGCTATATCATCCTCACTATGAACATCCTAGGGTGGGATTTGGCATCCTCCATAAATGTTTTCCACTGGATGCGGTCCCTCACCCTGTCCATTTACTTCCAGTTCTCAGTCCTTCGTCCTTCTCCAATCCTCTTCCACGCAGTCTATCCACCTCTTCCTCGATCTGCCTCTGGGTCGCATCCACTGGGGTACCCGCACAGTCATCAGTTTAGTCTTCCTATTATCTGACATTCTTTATACATGTCTTACATGCTATATAAGATTGTTCAGTTCAATATTCATCCTTAACCTATGTGATCATTGTTATACCATATCACTACTAGATTTGGCGAGTCATAGAAATAAGCACGACGATTTTGGCCCACCTGTGAGTAATTTCATAACACAACTCCCTATTAAATTCCGTTGGATCGCTTCGAAAGACTAACACGCTTTGCTCCAAAATAACATTATAAAAATAACAATTCGCATAATGTAATTTGGTCATGTAAGCTAGACAGGCACGCCTTGCAAGTTTGAAATTGAAACTTAAGAACCCAACTGCAAGTACCGCGCGCGGTGAAGTTTTTGAGAAAACTGCTCTTGTAAATTGAGAATGTATTTACACGTCACGAACCCACACAACAACGGCTAGAAGAAAGTTTACAGTTCGTTAGTTTTTGAAAACGCTCGCTCGAAACTATTTTTAACGTATATATTTTTGAAGTATTCAAATAGGTGATTAAATTGTCAATATTAAAGTCCGTGATGGTCTCTATCTAAAATATCCCTAACAGTCTCAGTTTTGTGTTTGAAAAACGATCTCACTAAAGTTAGCCACTCTTCTAGATGCTTGTAACTTGCTGGGAGACAAATTCGCTCGATGTACACCAACAAAAGGTAACAAGCAATGCTTCTTGCAATCTTTTGACTACGAGATAATGTACTCTATTTTTGATAATTGTTTTCGGGAAACGATTCATTTTGGTTCGGGCGTCATTTTTAAGATCAACATGCCCTGTCTAGATATTGTTGATCGATGTGTATGTATCCATTCTTGCTACATGCGCTGCCCACTGGAGCCTGCCCTGTTTTGTAAATCTCGTTATTAACGGCTTTTCGGAAATTTGGTAAAGGTCGTGCTAATATTTCAATGTGGGTTTTACATATTTACTCTCGCGAAATAAATCAGTTTTGTCAATAATATCTCGGGAGAATTCCAAAGCGGCGTCGGGAAAAAATACGAAAAGCTGTCAAACATAACGGAGAAAATATTGCGGAAAATAAAAGCAATGATAATGATATTGCTCAGTGAAATGTGTATTTATTACAAGACCATGATGTACAAATAATGTCGTGGCATATTTTAGGAAGGAAATGTGGTTTTATTTAGAACCAGCTGAAGTACTCGGCTTTGCCGGCATTATGAATGGTTTGGAGTAGGAGGTTGTGATGTGTTACTCTTCCCCTACCTCTACCCCTACCCCAACCCCTATCCCTACCCCTACCACTACCTCTACTACTACCCCTACCCCTACCACTACCCCTACTACTACCCCTACCCCTACCCCTACCATTATCTCTACCCTTATGCCTACCCATACCCTTACGTCTACCACTACCCCTACCTTTACCCCTACCCCTACCCCTACCATTACCCAGTAATTTTCCTCTTATTTTGAACGTCAGGTGGCAAAATTTCACAAGAAGTGCAAAATTATGGTTTAAAGAGTGGGGAAGGGGGTAGTTTTTATTTTTTATTTATTTTATTTTAGTACATAAAAAGGCAATATGCCCAAAACTTACAAACATGAATGTTTAAAAATTAATAATAATTAAAGAGTAGAATAAACGATAATTATTATCTGGCTAAATGAAAATAAAACAAATGACAAACAAGTGAAATATTGAAAACGTGTTATAATTAGGTACATAAATTAACTCCTTATAGTCACCTGTGCTGATGGTATACTGTTGTGGTACTTAATAAAGAGCTTTATCTAGTTTTGAGAAATATCATGTAGTCATTGACTTTCCTCTTGTATCGAAGGTCAAGTGTAGAAATTTTCATCAAGCTCGGAATAAAACTGTAGATTTGTTTACAAACATTTGTATTTCAGAGTGGAAGATACTCTCAGTATCGCCCTGGTAAAAGACCACCATTCAGAATTGTAATGTTGCTTGAAATGACTTTTAGCCGTGTTTGGTGACCAGATCTGAATAGCCCGGTATTTCCCCACCTTCCTCTACCCCTTCTCCTTCCCCTCCCCAATACCTTAAGCCTCACAACATTCCTCAATTGGGGATGCCATAGTTTCACTGGATCCAGACGGTTGGGAGCAGTAGGGACTCTTGTGCGGTATTCATATAAAAAAAATATAAAAATAAACAAACACCGCCCACCCGGGACATTCAGACTGCACAGCTACCCAGAACGGTGTGATCCCGAAGGTGATTGCAAGAACTAAATACCTAGGACACATAATCACTAGTCATCTGATGGATGATGATGATATTGATAGGCAAAGACGAACTCTCAGCGTAAAATCTAACATGCTCAGCAGAAGATTTCGCCTGTGTAGTACCGCTGTGAAAAGGACTCTCTTCCTTGACTTCTGCGAAACGTTCTACACCTGCGAACTCTGGGCAAACTATAAAATGAGTAGTACGGAAAGACTTCGTGTATAGTACGATAACGCCTTCCGCATAATGTTTGGCCTCCCCAGATATTGCAGCACTTCCAATACGTTTCCGGGTTTGCAACCCTTATAAGATATTGGCCCCTCACAATTTAAATACAGCAGCACCTTAAAGGCTTTATTTTCATGTACTTAATTTTTTAAATTTCTGTTTTATGTGTCATGTATCATTCACGGAATCTTATTGTTATTGTATTTTTTAAACTTTTGTACATACTTTTATATATTTGTATCGGATGTCTGTGGGACTACACTAACCTATACCAGAATAAATAAATATAAATTTATTATTATTATTATTTATACAATAGATTTGGAATAAGCATACTGTGAACCACAAAGAATTCATCCAGTTAGTAGCTGAGTGGACAAATAGGTCGGTTTTCCAGCCAAGTTCAATCCTTTTCTAGCGAAGTCCTCCATCATTTCACCAGTAGAAGTAAATCAAATATGTCAGGTTTTCGTGGCTAAACTACCATAAATTTTTTTTATACGTTTTTAACCGGAGGGCCAATTTATTTTTATTTTTTATGGGAATACCAGACAAGAGTCCCAACTGCTCCCAACCGTCTGGAGCCAGTGAGACTATGGCATCCCTAAGTGGGGTAGGCTGAATGTAGTGGGGATGGGAAGGAGATGGGCAAGAGGAAGGTGTGGCTGACTTGATCTTATCACCAAGATAAAGCCATTTCAAGCAACGTCTTGATAATGATTTTTTTCCAATCTTTCACCAGGGCGATACTGAAAGTATCTACCACTCTGGAACGTGCCTCAAATATACTATATATTATTTTAAATGGATAAATTGTGAATAACACAAATTAATCAAATAAAATTTACTTGCGCACGCCGGGATTTGAACCCGCGACCTCCGGATTCGTAGCCGGGGATCGTAACCACTCAACTACGGAGGCAGAACGGATAAACTGCCACACAACTGTCTTGGCACAGGATCCTTGCTTCATTCACATTCATACATACTCTTCTGTTATTATGATGCTTGAAACGTCACGACTCTAGTACTCGATTCATGTAATCTTGCCATGTCTCCTTCAGACGTCCCCGACTTCTTATACCATTCTCTTTCACATCTTATATTCTTGTAACACTAGATATTCTCCGTTAATCCGCTCTACGTGCCAAACCACATAAACGTTTTTGACTTGAATCAGCCTTGCATCCTTCGTGTATCTCCTTCAATGGAAGCAATCTTCCCAACAAGCCCTCCATTGATATGCTTGGTGTAGCCTCAAGCGACCAGCTCAGGTATGGGGGCTCGTATGGTATGCCCGAGTAAAGTTAGCCTCTCAGAAGCTGGGCGTATTGTACATAGCCCGCAGATATTTCAATAGTACACAACTGGTGACCCTGTACAAATCGCAAGTGCGCCCCATTATTGAATTTGGCAGTCACCTCTGATCTGGAGTCCCAAAATACCTGAAAAAACCCTAGACGCTGTTCAGAAACGGGCGATCCGTTTAAAAGATTGCTCTATCTTAACAAACGGATTGCAATCTTTAGAACAAAGGCGTCAGGTGGGAATGCTGTCCTTGTTCTACCGGAATTTCAATGGAAGATGCTCTAAAGAACTAGCTTCATCGATACCCAAACGCGCACCCAACATTTGTAAGCTGTTGATATTATTCACATGAGAATGGGTGGTTTCTACAATTCGAGTTCAACAGCCCGGTTGTGGAACGATTTTCTGGCCTCTGTGTTTCCTCCCTCCTACAACATGGGTCTCTTCAAGACCCATGTTCATTCCTTCCTCTCCTCTCCTATGTAGATCTTTTTATACATAATGAAACAATGACCGGTCAATGGCTGAATTGGCATCGCGTTTGGGTCTCACCCAGGCGTCGTGAATTCAATTCCTCGACTGGCTAAGTCCTCCTGTACGACACAAGCAACATCTTCCACTTACTGTGATGGTAGTAGGAGATTTTCAAATATTGTCAGGTTATTCTTAACCAGAGAATATTTGTCTTTCTTTTCAAAAAAATAAAAATAAGATTTTCATATAAATGAAGGAGAGTTGAGGGAGGTCATAATGGGATGCTAAGGTTATTTACAGCCGTTCTTCCCAACCCTACTGAGCAACCGTTGAGCCGAAATTTTGCTTCAACACCGTTCAAATGCACAAATACGCCCTTTTCAACGAAATTCACGATCAATTTAGGATATCGAATTTTATGGATTAACTTCCCCTCAACAGAGGACTAGTTATAAAAAGTGTCAACAGGGTGAACAAATTTCAGTGAAATGTTAAACGTCATTATTGGTTCGCGATCTATTTATCGCGATTCAAATATATTGAAAGACAAAGATTTATTTCCGTTTTCGAATGTCAAAAAATGTTTTTTGTATGTTTTAAATAAAACTAAGGTGAACCTATCTTATTTTTACTCATTATAAGCTACGTTTTGTCTAATTTTTCACGAAAGGGAAACGTCAAATGTCATTTGTACGTCTGTAAAAGTGGGCGGGCACTATTTTATATTCTACGAAAGTTGGCGGGCACCTCCATAGATAATCCTTGGAAACAGGCAAACAGAGTGAATGCTCAACAAAACACTTGGCTGATCGGTGGCTCAGATTGATCATTCGAAATGTTGGGAAGAACGGCCGTTAGTCTTTGACGGCGTCGGGGAGCGAGGGGCGAGCTAGGTGCGTATATGATGTATAAATGATGCATAAATGGGGCCTAAAGGATTCAGAACTTTGTGAATGTGGACATATTCAAACAACAGAACACATCGTAGAAGAATGTCCCTTCATCAGTTTCCCTATGGCATATCTGTGCTGAACCAAGTGACTCCCGATGCCGTCGACTGGCTGAATAACCTCAGCATCCCACTATGACCTCCCCCAACGCTCCTCCACCATACGAAGAAGAAAAAGAATTGTCAAATACATCCATATCGTTTAAATATTTATTACCAAGGCATAAACGTTGTATTGGGGAATATGCATATAGGAATATGTAAACCATAGTTGGAATGAGGTATGCATATGTAAAATGTTTATCTAGTCGTTCGTTTGGGTAATGTATAGTTTGAGTAAATGCAGGAGTTCAAAGAGTTCAGATCAAGTTCCATCGCACGCGCGCCTCGGGCAGTGGCTTGCAGTCCATAAATGCTGAAAAGCTGTACCTACCCTAAGAAAAAAAAATAATCAAATAAAGCGCGCAAATTTCTGATCAAAATACATTTTTCTATGACTTTGTTAAGGAACTTGTTTGTACTCTCATTTATTCAATTGGCCAACAATCAACGGAAGTTAATAATAAATTAGGTATTTTCAAATACACATAATTAACTAACTAACTAATTAACCATCACGCCCTTTCCCCGCAAGGGTAGGCAGAGAGGACGGACCGTCAAACAACTCGATCTTGGCATACACTCCTTGCCTCATTCACATTCATACATCGTCTTATACATTCTCTTCTATTATTCCGACTTCTGACATGGCCCGACTCAAGTATTTGATTCACTTGATCGTGCCATGTGTTCCTCGGGCGTCCCCGGCATCTTCTTCCATCCACATTCGCGTCATACATTATTCTTACACTCCTTTCTTCGTTCTCGCTCCACATGCCCAAACTATCTAAGTGTCCCTTTCTTAATATTACTCATTACGCTTACATCAGCCTTGCATTCTTTACGAATTTCAATATTTTTCAGACGATCATACATGGTTTTACCACACATTCGTCTTAGAGATCTCATTTTTACGGCTTTCAGTTTACTATCATCCTTCCTCTGCCAATTCCATGCCTCACTGCCATACATCATAATACATAATAATAACAATAATAATTGGATAATTTGTATAGCGCCATTTTAGTGAAAAATCACCTCAAGGGCGATGTACAAACTTGTTTTTTCAATGCTCTAATTTGGACCAAAATTCTATTGGACTTGTTTTGAATCTTAGTTCCGGGGGGAGTTTATTCCAAGCCTTAGCCCCTGATACTCCGAAGGCTATGGTCCTATGCATTACAATGCATACTCGAATTCCGCACAGCCTATCTTTGATCGTAGAGCAATGCACGCCACTGTCCTCAGGTAACCCATTTCTACAGCATTCTGTCTACTTTTTTCCGCAAGTAGCTTCGGGTTATTTCAGTTAAATCGGAAAGCGCCTCTGAAAATAGGTTATTGCGGGTAAGGGTAGTAAAGAGGTTTTGAAGGGTGGGGGTAAAAAAACAGAGTGAGCACCTACTTCCTACATCCGTTCCAGAAAATGTTGGCTCGCCTTTCTGTGGCTGTGACATTTTTACGACTTGAGAAAACGTATCATCGGTTCTGGATGAGAGCGGGATAAGTTTAACGATTGTTTTTTTTCTTCTTATAGTTTATATCTGCCATAGAACTACTATGTAGGTTGGTACCAGATACCACCGAAGAGATGAACCGATAGAGAGGTAGTGTGGGCGTGTCCGTGTGGTGTAAGCAATCTAAAATTTTCTTTTCTTCTGCTGATATTGATGAAATGTTTTCAATTTTCAAAATTTCGCCAGTAATTCGATATTATTGGTCTCTCTACGCTTAACGTGCAGTATACCATAATAGAAAGATTATTCCTTATCCCATTAATGGAAGCGATCAATGTGTTTTTCTGTTTTAAGTTAGGCTTTTTTTCATATCTTTAATTAACGAGATAAGACTTACACTGAACTTAATAGGCGTTAGGGTTAGGGTAGGGGTAGGGGTAGGGGTAGGGGTATGAGTAGGGGTAGGTGCAGGAGTAGGAGTTGAGGTAGGAGTAGGAGGGTGAGTAGAAATATTTTCCCTAATATTTGTTTAAAAATTATTTCTAACATACACTCCTTGCTTCATCCACATTACAACATATTCTAAATAAATACAAACCAATTGCACGACTGCAATAGGCAAAACCTAGTATATATAGTAATCTTTGTCGTTTAGGGTAATAAATATCACTGATAATAAACATCTATTTATTGCTTAAATTAATAAAAAATATGCATAGTTAACTCGTTTATTGTGTCTGAGAAGTGACCAAAAAACTTCACTCAATAGTCCCCGCCATTCTAGAAAACATTAATTTTAACTTTCCAGTACGAAACACACGCTAAAATCAACTATTCCACATCCCACACTCAAAAACTAACTACACACAGTACTCATTTTTCAGAAGTACATGCACAAAATACAGCAACAACCTCTCCATTTATCCTCAGGACAATTTAATAAATTCATATCAGAAAAAATTGAATCACAAAGTTAGGTATAACAAAGTTTTTGTATCTCATTTTATCTGGTTTCCTTTTACAATCTTATCGGTATTATACAGTAGTTATTTTGAAGTGGAAACTCGCTTAATTTGTAAACTTGTAAAGATATGGATAGGGAATATGGAATAGGGATTTTTTTTATATATATACAGTACACGTAGGTGTATGTACATGTGTTCAGATGTATATATAATTGAATATTAAAATATATATATGTATATGAGTATATAATTAAAAAATAATCATAATAACCTTTTTATCTTGTTTGTGTGAATGTATGAATCAAAAAATTAATTAATAAATAAAAAATAAAAATAAATAAATACACTCGCCTGCTGTGTGTTATATTAATTTTATTATTATGTTATTAATATTATTTTTATGTTATATTTTATTTAGTCGTTGGATTTTACGTTATCTATATAAATACGTATTTTTAATATGTATTATTTAGTGTTTCTTGGGAATATTTATTTTTATTGCGTCCTTTTTCTTTTGAATTCCAAAAAAAAAATCTTCCTTCCTGTTATCATTTATTTTTAAAAATATTTTTTTTATTATTATATAGCGGAAACATCACCGGTCAATGAAACAAAGTAATAAGTTAATCTGTAAAATGGGTTCTGCTATAACTGCATGCTTTCCCAAATAAAATAAAATAAAAAATACTTAACTAGACGACTGGAAAAAGGCGTAGCCTGCTACTATGAAAACAATAAATTTTACTTCTCGCTTCCTTTCTAGAGTTAAAATCGATAGATCATAATGTAAATTGGTGACACCAGTTTCTTACGAACCAGTATAGATCACACTTCTAGAGAACAGCTGTTCAGTGGTGGGTATAGATTGATTCTTGAAAAACTAGTGATGAAATCGTAAAACCAAGTTCATGACGTTTATTGATGATCGGGGCAAAGGTTATTGGATGGCAAGTTTTTTTGCAAAATGTCAATGACCTTTTGATGCTATGATATTGTGTTATTGAATAAGTTTTCAATTTTTGGATTTGTGATTTTTTTTTATTCATTGTTAATTAAAGAAAATGGTGTGTTAATTACAAGAAAACCGTCATTATCGAAATTTTGTTTTAGTTTTAATATTGTCTTGAAAACTCTAGAACCAAACAAGTAAAGTAGCAAGTATTGGACTGCTTACATTAAAAAACAGTTTTTCGGAAACTCTGTTGGGAGGTTATATCAAATCCGCCCATCCACTTGATCGTGCTTCAGATTTTTACCATTTTCCCTCCCTGTCCAATAAAATTCAATGAATATTCTTTAAAATTGACGCTGCTTCTTAAACTCTATAGCTTTTTATTGTTTCTTGTCACCACCTTGTAAACCCATGGAGTTTGCAGATTGCCTATTGATTGCAGATTTCGTTGAATCGAAAACGTTCCAGAATGTAATAATTATTGTAGTCATTTATAGAAAAACGGTTTGGGTCAAAAGACCCATTTCAAGATTGACCCACTTCCCAAGTGACATACTTCCCAATTGAACTACTTTCCGAATTGATCACGAGTGAACTACTTCGCAATCTAACTTCTTCGCGATTGAATCACCTCCCAAATTACCTACTTCCCGAATGAATCACTTCCCAGGTGACCTACTCCACAAATTAACTACTTCCCAATTAGACTATTCCCCGAAAAAGTCACTTCTCAGATGACTTACTTCACGAATGAACTACTTCCCAATTGAACTACTTCCCCAATGAATCACTTCCAAATTACCTAATTCCTAAATGAATAACTTCCCAGACGACCTACTGCATGAAAACCAAATTCCGACGATTTTTCAATTAACTTGTATTCAGGATATTATTTGTATATCTACAAAAGAAAATTCATAAATTATCTTTTATGTGATTTAGGAAGTGCAGACCGTAGAAATATCCACTTTTTTGAAAAAATATTATACTTTGAATACTATCAGCAGGTATGCATGTAAAACTGTCAATAAATTAATATTTTTATAGACTTGTTCCCCTATAATTATGGGCTTTTGTTTAGACATAGAGAAACTCCTATAATAGCATTTATTAAATACAGCGGCTTTTCCAAGTAAGGGATGTTCAGGTTCAGAAGCCATGTAGGAGTAGTAGCCAAGTCTGTATAAGCCGATTCGTTTTACTTAAGTCTTACATAGCACATCTTAAAATTCTATGTAATGCTAGGTAATGGAAAATGGGATATATATCCATACATCTATTACGAATATTCACACTATTAAATGGCAAAAATACTTAATAATAACTTGTGGGTTTACCGAAATCACTGAAAATATAATTTCAAGAAAGGTGACTCTGCTGATGATAAAAAATTACGTTTTATTGAATAATTGTTAATGTGTTGAATACTTAGAATTCCATTTACTTAGAATACTACTTTTAAATCTCAGTAGCTATCAGTCTTACATGTAAGTTACTACTTATAACCGTTAGAGTGCGGCCCAGCGCCATCGCGCTGTAAGCTTTAGTTACGTAAATTGCGCCACTGCGCTATAGCGCTGCAATTTTCAATGTGCTTTTTATCGTCCTCAGGAGAGCACGCGTTCAATTTGAACGTGGTATAACGGTTGGCGTGTATCTTGATAACTGTATTTATTGTTTATCCTGTTAAAATAAATACACCCTAAAGTGAATCGATATTTTTCACCATGTCAGAAGTTAGTTCTATTGCGGATGATCATAATCGTATCAAATGACAGCGGCACTACGGACGACGAGACCTTTGTTCCTATAAATGAAGACAGTGAGGACGGAAGTGACATTATTGTACATCGCAATAAAAGATTGCGAATAGAAAGTGAATCTTCGGATTCATTTTCTAAAACACAATTGGGAAGTGAAATTATCTTGTATTTTAGTATTTTTTTAATATTTTTGTAGTTGTAAATATGTTGGTTTTTTTTCATTAGAACTATAATATTCGTAAAATTTCAATCTTTACCTGTATAAATTCCAAAAAAAATCATTAAAATTGATTGATATTTGTCCAAGCTATTGCATTTTTATTGAATAGCATACTTTTTTTATTTAAAAAACACGGAATATCTGTAGCAATTTATATACATACTTGCAAAATAAGCATAGCACTAAAACGGATAAATATTAGTTGTAAGTCACTAGTTATAAATCTTAGTTATAAGCCTCTAGTTATAAATCTTAGCTGTAAGTTATTAGTTATAAATCTATGTCATAAGTTATAGGTGAGACATACCATACTAATTGTAAAATGTTCTTGAGGTGATTTTCTCATGAAAATGGTGCAATAGAAGTGATCCAATTATTATTAATTTTCGTATATTCGGATCTTTTAACCTCGCGTGTGTTCTTAAGCAATAAATCTATCGACATCAATGTTCTTCAAAACCAAAGAAACAGTCAAAATTCACGCATATTTAAAGCCCACTAATATTGTTTAAAAATAGACTACAAAAAGTTACATGTATCGCCACCCCAGATCAAACATGGCTCTAGTGCTCAAGGCACATATACAACGTTATTAAGTGGAAAATTGTATTGCATGACATGGAAGCTGTAACGTGGGAATTCTTGTTAAATAAAATCGGAATTACTCTAGCTGAGCTGCAGTACACAGGGTTGCCCGGGGTTATGAATGGTTTGGAGTAAAGTTTTGAATTAATTGAATTTATACAACATGCTCATTATAGCTGAAAATTAAAGCTTTAATGTAGAATAACCTGAAAATAACATTTATTTACTGTATCTTTTTCTATTTCATGTTTCATTTGAGATTTGTTAATAATATCATCTTCAATGGTTAAATATTAGAATGGGGTTTATAAGCTTCAATCGGTTATTAAAATACATTGGAAAGAATAAATAAATGTTACAACATCCTTGCTTGTGCAGTGATGGAGGACTAGCAGAGAATTGAACCCTTGACCTCTGTGTTGAACCCGACACATTTTTTTCCATTTTATGACTACAAGATTCTAACCCGAATTTTGATATTAACAGTTTGTAAAAAATCGAATTATGATACCTATAAGGATTGGGGTAGCCGTAGCTCAGTAGATAAGAGCGCAAGGTCCCAGTCAGACAATTAGGTTTGAATCCCAGCTACTGCCGTTACCTTTTTCTTTTCTGTGACTTTTCGGTTTCATGTTTCATTCTAACGGCCGTTCTTCCCAACCCTACTGAGCAACTGTTGAACCAAAATTTTGCCTCAACACTATTCAAACGCACAAATTTCTCTCTTGCCAACGAAATTCACGATCAAATTTACGATCAATTTAGGATATCGATTTTTGTGGATTAAGTTCACCTTAGCAGAAGATTACTTATAAAAAATTTCAACAGGGTGAACAAATTTCACCGAAATGTCAAATATCATTATTAGTTTACGATAAACTTTACGCGATTCAAATATTGAATGACAAATATTTATTTCTGTTTTCGAATGTCAAAACATGTTTTTTGTATGTTTTAAATAAAACTGAAGAGAACCCAACTTAAGCTACGTTTTGTCTTGTTTTTTACTCTTCTAGAAACGTCAAATTTCAAATGAAAGTGGGCGGATACTATTTTGTAGTGGGCGGGCACCTCCATAGACAATTTAGGATAAAAATGCTTGGAACAGAGAAAATACTTAACAAAACACTTGGGGAATCGGTAACTCAGATTGATCATTCGAAAGTTGGGAAGAACGGCCGTAAGAGTTGTTAATATTGGCAGAAAGTGTTGAGAGGGGGGGACAGGTTGGTAGGGAGATGTTGGAACGTGCCTGGCTGTTTAGGTCTGGTCACCAAACTCGGCTAAAATCCTTTCAAGCAATGTTTCTATTATTCAATTATAGACAATTATTTAACAACTCTACGCCAAATCATTGATTGATCGAAGGCCTGGAAGTTTTGTTACAAATCGTATTGCGTCTAAATACGTCTCATTAGTGAAGAAAGAAACTGTTTTTCTATTGGCGTAACTGATTGAGAGGTTGGCAATATGCCCGAACGCGTTTCGAACGACGCGCCACTGGATCTAGGCTTCCCTCTTCACTTCGACTTTGGAAAATAGCATGAGAGATAACACACAAACCCTTTCTCAACCAGTGCCTTCGTGAACACATTTTTAAAATAGATTTATTGAATAAAACATGGCAACTTTATGAATTATGCCGTCAGCGTGATAGTATTTTTTTATATATTATATTTGTTTAGATGTATCTACTACTCACTAGCGTACTGGTTCGCAGAGTCACCGACAGATGTCACTAGAGGATAGTTATAAGTTAATCCTCCTTTGTTAAAACTAGAGGTACGAGCTTTTTCTTCTTGATTTATGTGATTGTATTTTATTTTATTTTAGTACATAAAACAGGCAATATGCCGAAAACATGAAATATGCCCAAAACAGGCAATATGCCCAAAATTATAAATAAAATATTTCTTTCCAGACTTGTAAAAAAAGTCAACAGATTTCTCAAATAAATAAAAATCGGATAAGTATATCCGAGACTCTATTGCGATTGCAATTGTGTTCGGGGAGAACTTTGCAATCATCATAAGGATAGCAGCCAATAATATGGGATTTAAAATTCAGGATAATATTAGCAAGTCTAGAAACTTGAAGTATGATATCGGTGTAGATGGCGTAAATTGAACTGGTCTCATTAGCTTAGTCGGTAAAGCAGCTGTCCCGGATAGGCAGAGGTCCTGGGTTTGAGCCCCAGATGCGACTGATACCTTTTTAATTTTCTGTTGTTTGTTCGGATTCGTATTTCATTTGGGATGTGTCAATATTATCTTCTTCAATTATTAAATATAGCAATGAGGTATATAAACTTCAATAAGTTTAAAAAAATTGAATGAATCCCCAATTTCATCTTTCCCATCTTCTTTCCGTCCCCCACTACCTCAGTCTCACAACACACCATAGTCTGTCTCACTGGCTCCAGACGCTCGGAAGCAGAATGGACTCTTGTGTGATACTCGTAAAAATAAAGAAAACAATTCAGATCGGCGACTTTGGGAACCCGAGCCAAGTATCCGAACAGCTTGGCAGAATCTACGAGTTTTTCCAAAATTATTATTTGCAACTCAATTTAACGGAGCCTCCTGCATACATATTTGGCAGGAATTCCTTGCACTGTGTAGGGCGAGCCCAATGTGAGTGCACCGAGGAGTGTCTGCCCAAACCAGCTGACTTACGTAAAACCGGCGCTATAATCAATAGCAGGCGAGACTCTTGATTGTCCGCATTATTCTGAACCCTAATCTGTAGGGACCAATTAATTCATTCGCTATAGAACAATTAATTAATTATCCAGACATCCTGTAAAGATAACATACTTTTTTTTTCTAGTTGTAGCTACATTTTAGTTTTATTTAATTACTAGCTGATGTGTACCCGGCCTTCCCCGGGATTTTAATTTTTTTTAATATAGTTATAAAGTTTTGATTTCTCGCTTGTCGTTTGGGTGACATAAGTGATTTGACAGCGAAATTAATGCCTTGTGACGACTATTACTATCTCTAAACAAAAAAATATTCATTAATTGATAAACTAAAGTTCTTAAAAACTTAAGACAAGATTTTTGTGCATAGCGTAAAGGGTAACAATTATTATTTTTATAAACAATAATTATTAATCTAAAACACTCATCCAAATTGAAAAAACCTTCCGAGCAAAGATAAATGTCGCCGACAGGACTCGAACCCACACCCTTCTAATATCCGGTCGGATGCTCTACCATTGAGCTACGTCGGCTTATCGCAAACCCGCCAAGTTAATCAATATATACTAGTGTTCCATTCAATAATTACTGTTTTTATTATATTTTCACCTGTAAAAAATATTCATTTGAAATTTTTATATATATATATATCTATTTTGATAATATAGTTCCAAAGTGGGTACCTACTTTTGTTTTTCTTTTTGAAAATATTCTTCGCAAACAAACCTCCTTTTGAATATGCAATCTGTGGCTAACCAGAGTGGTATATCTATGGGCTAACCGCAATACAACATGGCGGGTTCGATGTTTTTCATACTAATTTTAAAACGTTATAGCAACAGTTTTACATATTGGATGTCATTCAAAGTACTCTCTCTAAACCTTCCCTGGCACTAATAAGAATAAACTGTACTGTTTTCTGAATCATTTATCGTGTTTGTATTTATGATACCAATAATACCATATTCTAATAATGATTGGTAGAGAGCCATGTAGAACTTAATCAAATATTTTGTACTGAGTACATTCTCGATTGTTTTAAAAAAGTTAATTTTTTAATTGTGTTATTTAAATAAATTATGTGGTCAGTCCAATTAAAATTGTTATCAATTTTTACGCCTATACGTTATGTGGTTAACATTTTCCAATGATAGACAATTACATAGACCATTTAAATGTGGTAAGCTATGAATTTTCAAGTAAAGGTTTGTTTCTGAATATTTAGTATTGTTTATTTTAAAAGTGATGAATTTGGTTTTATTAGCATTAAGTGTGAGTGAGTGATAGTCTAGCCATGTTTTGATTGTGTTCAGAGTGACTTCTGCATTCTTGAATGCTTATAAACCTTACTAAAATGTATTTTTAATCATTGAAGATAGTATTAACAACTCTTAGAATGGAACCAGAAACTGAAAAGACACAGAAAATAAAAATTCATTCTAAGCATTTTTAATATTATCTTCAATGATTCAAAATCTTTCATTATGATGAATACTGGGAGCAGGTCGATGAGTTTGTATATTTGGGAAGTATGTTTACGAGAGATGGAAAGATTGATAGGATATTGAAAGAAGGGTGAATGCAGGAAACTCCATTAACCCTTTAGGTGCCACATGTATTTTTTTAAATGCTGGAGAAGTGTCGATAATCCATGATTATATATATATGTATTTTATTTTGATTACTTTTATTTTTAGACACATGTTTTCAATAATGTGACGTAATTTTAGAACCGTGGGTAACGCGTGACGAATTTTATGGCTCTAGCTATATATCGTTCTGTGGCACTCAAGTACAATAATGTATCGGAACGATATATCGTTCGGTGGCACCTTAAGGGTTAACGGTGGACTGAACGCGGTTGGCGCTAACAAAAAAATATCCAAAGAAGGGAAGCTAGTGGTCCACAGTGGAGTGCTGATACCAACCCAGATGAATGGCAGTAAGACATGGAACTGGCAGAGGATGGATGAAATCAGACTGAAAGCTGTATAAATAAGATCTCTGAGGCGTATGTGTGATAAAACCATGTAGTGTGAAAAATGTCGAGATTGTTATACCACAAGTAGGACAACAATTCAGTAGCTTCTCGGTAAACACACATCTATGCACTGCGTTTCGATCGTTTACGCGCCATTCATCCTTTGGGTTCAAACATCGAGCCGGACATGAATTTTCGGCTAATAATGAAGATGGAGAAATACACACAAATGCATTAAAAGGGACAACGGAGAAAGCTTGGTGTACAATAGGAGTTTTTTTTTATATATGGAGTAACGTGCTGGACGAGTTCTTGGATTTTTTTTTTACATTCGGTACATTTTCCATCATCTCCGGATAGTTCCCTGGAAGCAATAAATAACCTTCGAATGTTACGTTCGATGTAGGGGTGGACCTAAAACCTCCTTTTTTATCTCGTTCGAAGGAATAAATAGCATACCACAGCCTCGTCTTCACTTGATTCACTAATTTTTTTTTTTTTGTCTTTGATAGATCCGATAACATTCAGCGGTAAATGTGATAACAGAACTCTACAATACCGACAATTTACTGGCGGCTACAAATCACTGCAGACCCGTCAGAGAGTCGACGGAAGAAATATCGCGAAACATTTCCAGCCTTGCTGCACCCGGTTTATGTCGATTCCCTACCGGACCGTCAGAGAGCGGCCTAACCGGACTTTTATCATTTGTCCGCATGCAATGCTAACTTTGGGATAAATTCCCTAATTCCTCCAATATGTGCACGATATAAGCGCGGTGACAGAAACTCCGAGTTCGATTGTATCCTAAAGATCAGGTTCTTCAAATAGGTATGTGGTATTTTTACGGTATATGTACGATACTGTTAACTTCAATATAATTGTGGATTTATGACATACTGGCCTGGGGAAGTGCATCGAACAAAGCATTAGACCAATTACAAAAAACACAAAAGGCGACAATTAAACTCATCCTTCAACTACCGTTCTACAGACTCTGGTGAAATTTTCAATACACTTGACGTCATGACAATAAGACAAGTATATGCCAAATCTATATTATTAAACCTCTTCCAACACAAACTTCATAATCTAATGCAACCTCAAACCGCAATAAAAACCAGATCCTCAACAAATAAAACCCTGAATATCCCGATAACACACCTTACACGGGCAAAAACACTAAGTATTATGTAATCAAACTCTATAATTTTATTTCCACCACTATGAAACAACTACTAAAGGTAAATATAATATCTATAATTAATCTAAAAAAATATGTTATAACCTGGATCAAAAAACAAGGTATTCATCTTATTCAAAACATTTAAAAAAATATATTTATTAAGTTAAAATAAATATATTATTATTTCACTTTTTTAACTTAACTACATACATATTATATTAATTAACTACATACATATTATACTTAACCTAATTTAATACTTATATTATTTATCGTATACTTACATTGTATTATTTATATACCTTAGATATTATTCAACAGTTTTTTTAGGGGTAGGAGTAGGGGTAATACTAAGAGTAACATATCACAACTCCAAACTTTACTCAAAACCATTCATAACCCCGAGCAACGCTGGGTACTTCAGCTAGTATAGATATAAATAAATAATAAATAATTAAAAATAAAAAGTATACAAAACAAAAACAAGCATTTGTACTTTTGTAATTAAAAAATCTGTAAAAACTTTTAATTTTACCTGCAAATTTCATCGAGAAATTTCGCAGATAGTCAATTTTGTTTCATTCATTGCCGATATAAATTCCGTCTCATATGTGATAAACCCTAGTGAGTCATATTTGTACAGCGCCATTGAAGTAATTTCTATACAAATCATCCATTTTTTTATATTAATCTTTCAAAACGTGACACCTACCGACAACTAAAATAGACCATCTGTCACTTGGTCAATACGTCAATTTTTTTTGTTATTCAAACTTACAAGTAAAAGTGACTCTGTGAGTTGGTCAGTTTTGCTTGTCAAAATTATGTGAGATTCCATCAAACGGTCACAATTTTTAAAAGGTAAAATCTTTTTGTAGTGTCTGATCAAGTGGATATTTTTCCAAGATAAGCATTATTTTATTTAGAAACAAACAGTAATGTATAAAATAAGTGGTGTACAAATTATAAGGTTTTAGAAAATTATTACATGGATCGGTACTAATGACATGTCTCTATGTAATATCTAGTAAGTGGTGATATACATTTTACCGGGCGGGGTTAGTACAATTCTAGAGAATGATACATGGTAAAGATAAAAAGGTATATGAAAAAAGTTTGTGTGTTTGTGTGGCTGTGTTTGGGCGTGTATGCGTACCTACGTGTATAGTGGTATATCTGGAGAGTTGTGATTGCGCATTGATGTTAGGAGTAATATTTTTCTTAAATGACAATAGGGAGTCAATAAATAAGTCGAGATTTAGGTTGGGACAAAGATTATTAAATGTTTGGAGAATTCAAGAAATTGGTGAATTTGCTGCAGCGTTTTTTGTTGTTGTTTAAAGTGTAAAATAGTTTGGTGTGGCGAGTACGTTTCGATGGTACGTTAAGGTTAATTTGAGACAGGAGTTCAGGGCAGTCTACTTCATTATTTAAGATTTTATGCAAGAATATAATGTCGGCTACCGTTCGCCGTAGTTTCAGAGATTGGAGTGCACAGTGATAATTATTGTTGTATTTGAACCGGAGAAACTTAGTGAATTCTGTATTCGTTCTATACTATTGACATGTAGCGTGTATTTGGGATTCCAGACAGGTGATGCATATTCCAGTGCACTTCTGACTAGTGAAAAATAAAGCATTATTAGCGAACGCTGATTTTTAAATGATTTACTTTATCGTAGTACAAATCCAAGCTTTTTATATGACTTGCTAATACTATGCCAAAAAGTCAATAACCCCATTTTCGTCATTTTTGCAGATGGTCACTTTTGCTTGTATAACGATTTGTATGGCAATATGCGCAAAGTGACGCACTTACCCGGCACCGCTCGGGAATATAAAACCGGAAGCATAACCAACACCGACTTTTTATATATATATTTTTTTTACAGAATAAATAAAATTACTTAAAATATATTAATTCGAAATATTAATATATTTTAAGTAAAGTGGTATATACAAAGTGTATTTTCAATTTATATAAATAAAATTACATTTACTCTTAGTTAACTAGAATTATTACGTAAATAAAAACATTAATAAATTTACGCATTTTTACTATTTTGTTTAACATCTCTAAAACAAAAACTAATCACTCACAGATAATAATATTACAATTCCTTTGCACATTCAAAATAAGGGTATGAAACTCAAATTCTTAGAACAATTGTAAATTAATAAAAATTCTAACAATTCAAAAGCTAATTAGACATAATTCGTTCGCCACTTCTAGACATGTTTAAGCCGAGTTCAATTATAGACAATTTTATTGTGACAATTCAACATCAGCGTCGCAATATGCGACGGATTCAACATCTGGGGAACAAATACTTCGATTTGGCACATCAATGTTACAGTATAAGCATGCATTAGTAGGGTTTTTCCATCGAGTAGAGTCAGGTTATTTGTAACTATTTAACTCTGGATAAAAGCGTCAAATTATGTTGTTTCTTTTATATTATCTATTATAATACATATGTACCTTTTCAATGTTATTTGTAAATATCCATGTAAAGGCCTGTAATGGGCGTAAACAAATAAATAAATAATGTAATTAGTAGAATTATGCAAGAAAGAACCCCTGGATTCGAAATTAATTTTGTTTAGTAACTAAAATCACCCCAAGGGCACTCTACATCTTGTTAAAGTTTGTAACACCTTTTAAATAAACATGTTTTTAGACTTTTCTTAACCGTTAGAGTGCGGTGCAGCGCTATGGCGTTGGGAGCTTTAGGTCACGAAAAGTGGGGCGAAGTTCTTAGGCGCTGCGTTCTTCAGTATGCGTTTGTTGATCCTTACAAGAGCACGTGTTCCATTTGAGAGCGGTGTATTGCAGTTGGCGTATATCTTGTATGCTACACTAACTAACTAACTTACTAACTAACCATCACGCCGTTTCCCCGCAGGGGTAGGCAGAGAGGAAGGACCGCCATACAACTCGATCTTGGCATACACTTCTTGCTTCATTCACTTTCATACAACGTCTCATACATTCTCTTCTGTAATTCCGACTTCTGACATGGCCCGACTCAAGTATTTGATTCACTTGATCGTGCCACGTCTTCCTTGGACGTCCCCGGCTTCTTCTTCCATTTACATTCGCGTCATATATTCTCCTTACACTCCTTTCTTCATTCATTCGCTCTACATGCCCAAACCATCTAAGCGTTCCTTTCTTAATCTTGCTCACTACGCTTACATCAGCCTTGTATTCTTTACGAATCTCAACATTTTTCACACGATCATACATGTTTTTACCACACATTCGTTTAACGAGATCTCATTTCTACAGCATTCAGTCTACTTTCATCCTTCCTCTGCCAGTTCCATGCCTCACTGCCACACATCAGACTTGGTATCAGCACTCCATTGTGGACTGCTAGTTTCGCTTCTTTGGACAACTTATACGAGTATATAAATTGTTTGTCTTATTATAATAAATGAAAACGATATATTTCACCAGTCGGATCTTAGTTCTATCGCGGACGATGTATCAAAGGACGGCGACATTAGGGATGATGAGCCCTTCGATCTGATAAATGGAAACAGTGATGACGGAAGTGCGATTATTAGCCATCGCAATAATGGAATGCGAATAGAAAGTGAATTTTCCTTCTATACGCCCGCTGTACGACGGGACTACATGACCTTTGCACGGGAAAACACAATTTTGAAACGACATTTTTTTTTCTGTATGTTTTGTATTTTCAGTTTTTTTTAGATGCACGGGATACAATTCTTCTGACGTTTAATATCAAAAAGAATCATTCAGTTTGTTTGATATTTGTCCAAATTATTTTTAGTTAATATCATATTTATTTGCTAATAACACAAATTATCAACAGCTGTTTACGCACCTACTTGCAAAATCAGTACAGCACTAAAACGATTACAGGATTTGAAATTGCTTTCTAACGTCAAACCAAATGAAGGTCAATCCAAGAATGTGGGCTCAGTACAGTGAAAGTTCTGTCTCCAAATTTAACAGGATTCATACGAGAGGGTTCATCCAGTCTGTTCTAAGCATCAAACTTGACCGATCTGATTGCCTCTGGGTAAGATTGTTCCTCACGCAGAGATCAGTCAAGTATGATGGTGCCAGCTCGTTCAATGGCTTGTATACCACATTATATAAGACCTTATAAGATATTTTTTATCTGTGCTCCTTCTGTGACTCGAAGCCAGTGTAGGAAATCACGTAGAAGAGGAGTGATGTGACAGTATTTGATTTCACTGCATACTAGACGAGCTGTTGTGTTGAACACTCCTTGCAGTCTATTCAAATGTACATTCTGCAGACCAGCATATAAACTATTGCAGTAGTCCAATCTGGAGACTACTAGAGAATTTACCAGAGTCTTAGCAGAATCTGTTGGGACACATCTTCCATCTTAATGACCTTTAGTCAGATGTAAACAATATTACATTATAACCATTAAGTAGGAAAACTTTAAAGTGTAATAACCATTAAAATAGCCATCAATTTACTCGGAAAGTAATTAGAAGGGCGTCGGTAATAAGAATTTTAATATTTTTAGAGATTCATTTTTAGTATCAACCTTAATAGAAATAATATAAATAGATCATCTGTGAGTGTCTTCACGACAGTTTGATAATGCCTCCGGAAGACGAAACAGCTGTCACGCGTAATGCTAATTACTTGGCAGTACTTTTTTAAATTAATGATGGTTATAATTAAAATTTTAAAAACTTTAAAAATGAAATGGAGTTCTACAAATTAAACTTGAATGGAATAAATTAAGTTATTAAATTTGGCCTCCGTTAACTGCCGCCAGCACCAAATTAATTAATCACCCTCCATTTAGTTTAATCTAAAAATAAACTAATCGGTTTGAATGTAGCTAATTTGATTTGACATCAAGAATTTTATCAAATTGGGTGACGCAGCTTAAAAAATACACGGAAGTTAAATTCAATACTTGAAATTACTAATTAAATACAAGAATCGGGTATTTAAAAAAATAAATAAAATTAATCTATTTATTTAATTTAAGTTTCATAAATCATAACGGTGACCCGACCGTTGATCCCCGGTAGTTGGCCCCCCGAGAATTGTTCCCCCCGACAGTGGATCCCTCCGACAGTTGATCCCTCCGACAGTTGATCCCTCCGACAGTTGAACCCTCGGACAGTTGATCCCCTAAAGGATTATTTCTGCTGTATGTTCTCATTTGAAAAGTATGCAGAGAGGATATGCGGCCGTACAACAAAAGTCGATCAACAAGTCCTCAACAAGGACTATGAAAAAAATTCAATAAAATATATACGTATTTTTTTTATCTTTATGCCTTACCTTGAAATGTCAAAATTAAATAGAATTTTTATTTATTTAAAAAACATATGGAATTCGTATCAGACTCGCTCTCGGACAGTATTTATTACCTGTATGGACAGGTAGATTTTTTAGCAACGAATTTAAATGGCGCTCTGTTTAAAGTGTGATTTAAATTAAGAATATGTTTATATTTTTAAAAATATTTATGGGAGTTTACTGTACAAACACACGTTGGAGAAAGTCGCCAAAATCCAAATCTCGTGTGATACTACAACTTTATAACTTTATAAACATTCACATCAAAACCGTAAAGACCAACCCGAGAAACCGTTTTTTTTTTATTTGCCTCATGTAGGAACAATCTTAAGATAAATTCTCCAATGCCTCGGATTTGTGCGCAACAATAATAATAATAATAATAATATTTATTCCGGTATGTGGGGAAGTTAGTGCAGTCCCACACATTCCATACAACAATATACATGCAATAGTTATAAAAAAAATATACAAAATATGTATAAGGTGATACATAACAAATAAAACAAAAATTAAAATAAAAGAAGATTAAAAAAATAAGAATTTAACTAAATAAGAATATGAAAATAAATCCTTTAAGGTGCTGCGGCATTTATATTATGAGGGGACAATATATTTATCCAGTATGCGTCGATGCTGGAGGCTGGACTGAGGCGGGCTTCTATGATGAGGATATTCCTGGAGCTGTCTTCCCCTCATTCGAGCCACCCTGGATCTTATAAGGGCTGCAAAACCGGAAACTCGTGAACATACTGGAAGCGCTGCAGTATTTGGGGAGGCCAAACATTATGCGGAAGGCGTTATTATACTGTACACGGTCTTTCCATACTACTCTTTTTGTAGTTTGCCCAGAGTTCGCAGGTGTACAACGTTGCGCAGAAGGCAAGGAAGAGAGTCCTTTTCACAGCGGTACTACAAAGGCGAAATCTTCTACTGAGCATATTCGATTTTACGTTGAGAGCTCGTCTTTGCCTATCAATGTCATCATCATCCATCAGAGTAGTGGTGATTATGTGTCCTAGGTATTTGGTTTCTTCAGTCACCTTCAGGATCACACCGTTCAGGGTAGCTGCAGGAATACTAGTCGGGCCTTGTCTATATCTTATGACAAACAGAGCTGTTTTATTGGAGTTATAAGACATGTTTGTTTCTTCAGCAAACTCTTCGCAGATCTTCAGGAGAATGCGCAGCCTTCTTATAGACGGTGCCATCAGTACCATGTTGTCCGCATAACTGATGTTGTTCAGACACTGTCCTCCGATGTGGCAGCCTACCCTTGCATTGTTTAGCCTTTCAGTTAGTTCGTCCATGTAAAGGTTGAACAATATCGGGGACATGCATCCACCCTGTCTGACGCCGCTCTTTAGGAGGAAAGGTTCGGAAAGACCATCTTTCTACCTTACTAGGTTTTCCTGCTGTCTATACCATATCACCTCCGATGATATGCCTCTATTCCTGAGTTTAGCCCATAACAATGGGTGAGAAACCCTGTCGAAGGCCTTACTCAGGTCAAGGAAACATGCGTATGGGGTGGTTTTCTTATTTCTATAGTATTCTAGTGTTCTTTTCACTGTAAATATGGCTACATCGGTAGAGGCCTGTTTTTTGAAACCCATTTGGTTGTCATTAGTTTCCATGCTGGGTCCGACTCGATCCAGTAGTAAACGTTCGAATAACGACGGCAGTAGCAATTGAGATCGGTCTATAGCTGTCCTGGGCGGTTGAGTCCGACGATTTAGATTTGAGAATGGGTGTTATTATAGTTCTTGTCATATTATTTGGTAAGTATCCATTCTTCAAAATATCAGTAAATAGCCTCGCCAGCAGCTGTAAAATTGGTCCTCCTGCGTGTTTAACATGTTCAAAACTCAGTCCGTCATGTATATAACGCACAATTTAACAATATCGACATTCTTCACAAATACCCTTTCAAAATGTCGAACCGAGGTAATACGTGCGACCACAAATTGAAGGACGAGTATAAAATGTATCGAGAGCGTCTCCTGTCCCGATCCATCTTCCTCTCCCTCTCCCCCCTTCCTTCTTATATTGTATTTTTTTTTTGTTTTATCTTGTTAGCTTCATAAATAAAACATCTGTATTTAACCACTGTCAGCACAAGAAACTTTGTTGGCTTACCTTTAAACTTAAACTTCCTTTATTTAAAACCTGTTAGTTTCTTACAAATAAATATATAAACGTGTGAAAAAACCAACGCGCTTTTATTAAACGTGCACGATTATTGTTGTAATTTTCATCAGAAAATAGAATGGATACACCTAAATACAATATATTAATACTCGTTGATAAAATTGTTCTAAAAATAGATAAAATATTTTTAGAAAAACCATCCCTAAGAATTTACCGCCCCTTCTGCGAAGGCCGCACCCGCTTTGGGAAGCGGAAGCAACGATGAAGTAATCTCACTCTTTCCCATGATTATCATATTTTCATTGATTATTTTTTATAGCGCCATCCTAATGAAATGTCACCTCAAGACGCTTAAGATTAAACGAAACGTAATACGCGTTCACGGGTGGCGCTAATTTAAATGTTATAGAGAAGAAAAAAAAACACTTTTAGCACATAATGCTTTTAAATGTTAAGATAATAATAACAAAATTTATTTATTTGAAACACATTATTTAACATCAACATTTAAGAAAGCTTTGACTGCCCAACTAGGAACAAATCTCTTTTTAGGACAGTCAAATTGACAAGTTTAGTTCATATTAAGCGGAACGGCAGCGGTGCCTGTTTCATACATAACTTAATTTTGGATTTGAGGCCAAAATACCCGTTCAAACCGAATGATATATATTTTTTTCATGGCCTATACATCATAATTTAAAACAAAAATTAATAAAATACTTCTCATCCGTACTAGATATTTACTAAACCTTTAATTAAAAAAACAGATCATTCCGGTTGGATGGGTATTTTGGCCTCCAATCCAAAATTCATTTTTGTATGAAACAGGCACCGCAGCCGTTCCTCTTAATAATGACGCCAGAAAATCATTAGACATCTTCGGAAGAAAATCACTTTTGCCGTTTTGGTGACAAGATCTAAAAGGCCAGGTATTTTTTCTCAATCTTCAATTTGGGAGGCGGATATGCGTGCCGCCGCCCCGGAAATCATTAATTGGATGACCAACACCTCTGCCATAGGTCACCCCAAGTGGTTCGCTACGTTTGGTGACTTATCGGGGGTGCCCGAGTTCATGGGGTGAGATTTGTCCAGGCCTTGGTGGCGGATGCGACTGCTCAGTCCTCAGTCCTCTTGACCTCTCCAGTCGGACTTTTTTGACCCATTCCCTTGCACCGCAGTGGAAGGGGTAAATTAACGTTAATTACGATACGTCTGTCGCTCCTGGTCACACTGACCTCCAGATTCCTACCTACCCTTCATATATTTATCCTTTCCAGAACGTGTTCACCTTCATTTCCTTAATAATACCCTCCTCACAGCATCTCCGAAGAAGGCATAGGCCCTATAGGGGAATTATTTTCCTCAGGACCTCCTGTGTGAAGATTATGAAAGAAAAAAAAAACTTCCTGCTTTTCATCTCCTTTCTTTTCCCACTTCTCTAAACCTCACAATATATCCCAAATGGGGGCTGCCATAGTTCCACTGGCTCTGGATAATCGGTAGCATTCTGGATTATGTCTATATTACTCGTTACGTAGAACATCATCGTAGGCGGCTACGAACGTGCTGGTAATATTGCGGTAAACAGGCGCACATCATCAGCTCTTAGTACAATCAAATTTAATTGACCTAGTTTCTTGTAAGCTCTCATTCCAGTTGGCAAAGGAAAAACATTTTTCCCTTTTTCCAACTGAAAATACGTATGGAAAGTTGGCCTTTTGTCTTATTTTTTGATAGAAAAATTAATAAAAATTTCAAAGCTATATTATTACTCTTTGCCCTACAGCAGCAATAGGCAGCCCGCTCACTTGGTAGAGAAGATTATCTGCACATTTATGCACCTTTAACCACGGAGAAAGATTCCCAGGCACTGTCCACAAAAATTTTACAATATGACATACGGCGTAATTATTGAAGTTGCGAGTTGAAAGGAGACGGTAAATTGCAGTAGTAATAGCAGACAATAAACCCTGTGCAAATTTCATGAAGCCAGAGCTTACTTTATAATGTTTTGAGTGAGACTTATTATTCATTAGCCACGAACGTTTTAATGAATCGCCGATTATTTTCATGTTGCTAGGTCGCTAATCTCTGGTGCAGTAATATGATGAAATTCCTTTAGATCTAGGGGAAAATATATGTACCTAGCTGATGTGTACCCGGCCTTACTCGGGATTATTTTTATTTTTTGGAATAAAGTTATGTAGTTGTGAATTCGTGCTTGTCGTTTGGGTGCCAAAATTGATTTGACAGCGAAAGTAACTATTACTATATTTTTAAACTGAATAATTAAAATACTTAAGTGAAATTGGTTATTGGTTCATTTTTTAAATATATTTGATAAATGTAATTATTGCTGTAAAATGTTGGTTTTCCAAATAAAATAAAATAAAAAAAATAAACAGATTTCATTCCAAATATTTTTTTTTTCAAAATATATCTAAATAGTATAGTTCTTAAGGAGGTACCTACCTGTGTTTTTCATTTTGAAAAAAAATCATCTTGAGAAGAACTTTGTACGAGCTTAAAAACAATCAGTCGTTTAAATAAAACCTAGTCCGCATCGGCACAAGGACCCCTAGTGAGGAGGTCTAAGAAAAACATCACATTAGCTTTGTAAAAATTTGAATAACTAAATGAGAAAATATGTATAGAACATAAATAAAACTATGAGGCTATGCGTGGTGCTGTGGACGGATGCCGTTGACGTAGCACAGGACAGGGACGCCTGGAGACGCCTTGTCGATGCGATGGATCCCCGACCCGAGTAGGACAAGAGGAAAAGGTGTATGTACAAGTGGTTACAATCAATCAGGTTTTCCCAAACTTCAAGGGTCTCCTTCTCCATATTAATTTGATCCGCAGTTCTTTTCAAAGTTTCGGCCATCATTGTACTACAATCTACAAGCTCCCAAAGATTTAAAAAAATTGTGTAATGTGAAAAATGTATGCAAAACTTTTTAGAACTCTAGCATGCAGTCCACAAAGGCTTACAGGGTGTGCCTACCTTGAGAAAAACGTACCAAAGATAGAAATTAAAATATATTAATAAAGTATTTTTTCCATGAATTTGGTAGCTCGTACGCTCGTTTATTCAGTTGATCACAGCAATCAGCGGAAAATGATAACAAAATGGCCATTTTCAAATTTTCAACGCACAATAATTCATACTCCAACTTAAAAAACTACACACCGCCTACCTTTGTTCAAAGAGCAATGCCCGTCACTGCTATATAGTAATAATAAACATCTATAATGAGAACAAGAATAGGCCTCCAGGGAACATGAGCTCCGTTTACGAAACAATAACTATTCCGAGTTTTCACATATTAGAAACAGGCCACACAGCTTTTATAATAATAAAAAAAACTAATTTCAAACATTCTAATATTAAGACATATTCTAAATTGTGCGCCTTAGAGACTGTAGAAATAAATTTAAAAAATTAAATTAAAAATTAATTTAGTAAACAAAATAATATCATCCCGTAAATCATTTTTTTAACCATGTTTCCTTGTTATTTTGACTCCTCCCACCGTCCTCTTTTTCTTGATCAAATAATCAGTTTTATTAGCCTGTCTGGGCCCTAGGAGTCGAAAGGTCTTACTTAAATTGGTAGTTTAATGTTGAATATCCTCAAAAACACTTTGCGGTTTTTCTTTAAAATAACAAAAAAATAATTTGGTTAACAAAATAATAGCACCCCCTGTAGGTCACCTTTGCTAACCAAATTTCCTTATTTTGACTCCACTCACCTATCTGATTACTTCTGTACTTGTATGATGTACGTTAGTTTAAAGCATTAAATAATAATCTACCGAGTATGTTTATTACTACCGTGACAGCTGTTTCGTATGTTTTCGAAAGCACGTTCAAATTATTCCGACAATGCCTCAATAGGGTTAAAATTATTTTTAAACGCCGAGAAATCGTAAAAATAACTATCGTAAATTTTATAATTGAAAATGTGTGGATTTTACATATCTGCCTATCCCTTTAGAGACATGTTACGATGGTTACATAGATTGCAGTACGTTACATTTTGGTTCAGCTCAACGAAAGTGGGTACTTTGCGACATTTAAACAATTCGCAATAATTATTATGATTCATTCAAGTTTTCCCCATGAACGAAAATATTGTGTCATGAATGAGATTCTATCTTTCTATCTCACACGATGTTCACGCCGAATTATAACATTTTCCGAAACTGAAAACGTACCACACAATATATAGCACACAAACATTCTAAAAATACACGCGAAATTAATGATTTTACATAAAATACATACAAAACAGTACATTTCCGATTAGAATCTTGAAACGGTTACTGTTAAACAGCGAGCGACACGACTTAAACAGAAAACTGTACATAAATATTATTTTTACATCATCAAGTATCGTTTTTACGTTCCTGAAACTGTGATAAACAATATAATATGGCATTTATAATGTGCATTAGTATTATATGCGTGTTATCAAAGCTTTGCTGATTAAAAGAACAGCGTAATGGCGCAATTATAACAGAATCCACTCACCTAGTTCCTTTTTTTCCTAATGTCCCACATGCAAAGTCACCACTGACAATTCGATATTTTCACGCGTTGCTGTGTTCGGATCAGTTTTTCCTTTTATATGAAACCATATATTGTTATTATTTGCAGCTTTTTAACGTGTAAAGAGCTAGAAGGTTGACATAAACACGTTTCTATTGCATTAAATTGTGATTTTACGTAACGGTCTTCATACAATCTTTCAAAATACTCTGCACAAAACTATGTAAGATCAATTTGGATTTTTTTTTCTTTCCCCGCCGCAATGGACGCTGAACTACGCGAATCGGGAAACAAACAGGCGCGCTTTTCGCATGAACGTCTGTTCCGTTTGTCGTGGTTTCCGCGCGAATTCTGCGGGTTTTTCGCGCGTTTTTTTTTTGTTTTTGTTGTGTCGTTTTTTGGGTTCGGGTTTTTAAAGGTGTGGTGGTTTAGATCGGTCGGTTTTGCAGCGCGGACAGGGGCCGTCCGCCCGTTAGAAGAGCGAAGCGCAGAACTGAAACAAACACAAACCCAACAACCGGGCCTGCGCGAACTGAACCCAATACCTACGTACACGCGGACTTATCTGCACCTAGATATCCGTAGAGGGGTTGTCTGTATTGCCTGAGTGCTGGTTAAATTCTGTCTGTATTTTATGTGTACGTATACTGAGCCTCTGCGAATGTATTATGTGGGTAAGGCTGTATTGCTTTATACCGATACTGTGTGTAGGTTCTCCGTGACTGTTAATGTATTGCGCGGGTGAACTGTGTGGGTTGGAGGCTCGACTTAATAATATTGTAACATTGGGTCCACGTAGAATGACAAAGTTGCTTTTCACTTAGGTGACATCATTATTATAATTTAACAGCCTTGCGTTTTCCTTCTTTCTGTATTCTGGCGGATGGTTTTAAATCTACGCCGTCGGGAATTTGTGTGTTCCTACCGCTGAGAACTACGTTGAAACCATGTATTAACTATGATATAATTCCTAATAGGCGCTATTTGAGTCATAAAACAATTTGTCTCGGGTTATTTAATAATAACATTGCCTATTTCAATCAAATGTCTCGAATGTGTGCGTTACACAATGACACATTGTACAACGCACACTGTGTAACGTAGCAGTCGTAGATCCGTAGAGGGAAAATTGTTTTCTTCCGTCTTCAATATTTTCAGAAGGAGTATTGAAAACAAAACGAAACCGGGTCGTAACCAAAATTTAATAACGAAAAATTATATATAACTACAAATTATGAAATGGCCCGCTAATCAAGTAAGAATTTTGTCATAAAATATACTAGCGGAAGTAGCGCTGCCCGGGGTTATAAATGGTTTGGAGTAATTTTTTGAGGTTGTAATGCATTACCCATACCCCTACCCCTACCCCTAGCCCTAGCCCTACCCCTACTCCTACCCCTACCCCTACCCCTAACCCTACCCCTACCCCTACCCATACCCCTACCCCTACCCATACCCCTACCCCTACCCCTACCACTCCCCTACCCCTACCCCTGATCCTACCTCTACCCCTACCCCTATACCTGCAATTAACAGGAAAACAACTCGTGGACCAAATCGAGAAAATTCCGCTAGTGATGTGTTTGATCACTTAGTGGCAAAGTGGCAAAAGCTGAGTTTCCACCCAGGTGTCGCGGGCTCAATCCTCCGCTACCCAAGTCCTTCATCATTGTACAAGCATCATCTTCTGCTTATAATGATTTTAGAAGGGGTTTTCAAATATTGTCATGTCATTCGTAAACTAAATAAATAAAATGATTCACTTTTTAAATTTCCCAAAGAAATGGGTATGAAATTAATAATATTTATTAACGTACCGGTCATTTCGACAGTTCGTTTGTCGGCATATTCTATTGTATGTTGGACACTAGCCTCCTTGCTCGAAATTCTGCTAGCAACGCAGAAATATCGTTCCCCCGTTCCGCTGTTTATTTTATTTATTTTTTATATGAATACCGCACAAGAGTCCCAACTGTCTGGAGCCAGTGAGACTATGGCATTCCCAATTAGGGAATGTTGTGAAACTGAAGGTATTGGGGAGGGGAAGGAGAAGGGAAAGAGGAAGGTGGGGAAATACCTGGCTACTCAGATCTGGTCACCAAACACAGCTAAAAGCCATTTCAAGCAACGTTTCAATTCTGAATGGTGGTCTTTCACCAGGGCGATACTGAGAGAATCTATAACTTTATTCCAAAAGAAATAAAAAAAATCCCGAGCGAGGCCGGGTACATATCAGCTAGTAAATAATAAATTTAAAAAAAAACATGCACAAAAGTTCATTACACTTGAAAGAAGAATAAACTGCACTAAAGCTAAAAATACACAGGAATATAAAGGAACAGATAAAATAAATAATACACTATCCACAACTCCACAAAGTCAATTTTAATATTAATAATAAACAATTAAATAATGTAAGAGTCAATAATAAATACGTATCTACAATATTCTACCAGGCTGTACATGAAAAGAAAAAATAACACAGTTCCTTTTTTCGTTTTTATTTGCTTCGCAGTGTAAGGCAGTATCGGTTTTTCACTCGGAATTAAACTCAAACAGAGCGTTAACAAAAAAACACCAAGAAGCATTGCTGTGTTCGCCAGTTCTCTACTTGTGGCATATTATGGTATATGTATATATGGTACTTGTGCGGAGCGTATCTTGCCAATGTTCTCCGTATTAACTATGGTTATTTTTAAAAAATATTAGATTTTCAAATTTATCTTTACCTTCTCCATGCCAAGATGAAAAATAAAACTTATGTTGCCATGAGGGGTGACTCAGTTGCTCCAAGTATTGCATCATTATAGTGCCATTTTTTTTGCATTTATCAATTTTAAAAAATGTTAATTCTTCATATTTGCTTACAAAGGTTACCTCACGTGGTTAGCAACGTTTGGTGACTTAGCAGGGGTGTCCAGGTTGATGGGGTGAGTTTTGTCTGAGTTTTGGCAGCGACTTTAATCACTCGAGCCGGGTTCTCTCAACCAATAGCCAAGCACTGCAGTGGGAGAGATGGATTAATGCATCCGTCACTCCTGAACGTACTGACTCCCACATTCCTACACACCCCTCATATATTTTTCCTTTCCAGAACCTCTTCTCCTTTCTTTCTTAAAAAAACCCTCTTCACAGCATCCCCAAAGATGACATAGGTCCTGAAAGAAATTATTTTCCTCTCGATCTCCTGTGCCGAGTTAATCTAAAAAAAGTCACACCTTTGAACTACGGCGATTAAGTTAAAGCTTTTTTAATATGAATACCGCACTAGAGTCCCAACTGCCCAGAGCCAGTGGTACCATGGCATCCCCAAGTAGGGGAATGTCGTAAAGCTAAA
>JAHDVE020009796.1:0-11384 GCA_022606495.2 Halesus radiatus | reverse complement strand
TATACAAGTTTTCAGGATCCCAGGGAAGGCGAGGATGGAGATATGAATTATATTTCTAATGACTTATAAGTACATGTATTGTATGTGTGTATATGTAAATATGTATATATATATATTTATATTTAATGTTTAATATATAGGTCAATACTATACGACCGTTATCTATCATGAGTGAATGTTTTGTATACTTGAACAAAGCCGTTCTAATCAAATATTTGTGCTACCTTCATGAGATATTTTACGATAAATCTTTCCTTTCGCATTGAATTATAATTAAACTAGTACTATAGATAATTCAATTGTCTCACTCATTACCAGCACTTGACTTTTAAATATTCAAAAATACCTATTTTTTTTTCATAAATACATTTAAGTATTTATAAAAATTTCCGGTAGATACCTACCTGTATAATTGTCTTTATCGAGTTAATTCATAGTCAACAACTTCAGAACATCTTTTTATAGGTATTTCACTGTGTAGTGAAATAACTTCGGCTAAAGATTTGGCCTTTACTAAGAGTATGTATGTGTGTATAGGTATATATATAAAGAAAGTGTATAATGTATCTATCAAATCTATATGGCCGTTATTTATTTTATGTTTATTTATATACAATGTTTAATATGTATATATATATAAAACCAATTATTATATTTATGTATATCTCCTATAAAAACAATTTATTTTATTAATATATACATTTTCCTAACATATAAATTCAAAACTAACGTTACTAAAATTACCAACAACCCAAACGATTTTATTAATTCAAAGATCGTTATCATTCTAAAACAAACCAATGAATCCTAATTGTTATGCTTCCTGACGGGGGTCTCTGACACTTAATAACTGTCGCATATCTCAATGACACACTTCCTCGACTGTTATTAAAACTAGGTCAACATTCCAAACCACACCCTTCTTTTATCGAAGTATGTAGATACGTATAAGTATGTATATATATATTCGAATTACAGTACATCTTACGAAGAATAAGTACCTTAACAAACGTCGACATTTAATTGAAAAATAACTATCATCCTTTGCGATGAATTATCATCTTTTAGAAATCACGTATTTGTAGTTTACGTACATACATAATTTTATAGCGCCATTTTCATAGAAAGATTCAATTCAAAGGCGCTCCACACCCGTTCGAACATATTGATGAATTCAACAGAACAAACAAAAACCCACATTATTAAAAATATCAAAATAAGCATAATCATTCGTCGACAATACGTTCCCAAGTTATGTTATAAAATTAATTTTATCTTCGACTTAGGTTTTCAAGGTTCAGGCCTTGCAAATTTTGGACTTTTTGGAGTCCTACCTTTTCTCCAAACAAAAATCAATCTACAGTTAAATTCAAACTACATGAGATAGCAGGGTCTCATTAAACCAACCTGTCAACCAAACCAAAAGTAATATATCATGTATATTGTATTATCACTTTTACGTATATTCTTATGTAATATGTCTGAATATCTGGCACAGATTCACGACCTGTGTTGGAGATGTCAGATCCACAATTTTCTGGGAAAACTGGAGTATTGTGGATTATAAAAACTCGTATTGTTTACATATATTTATAATTTGTACCTCTCGATTGGGCAGAGATAATTGCTGATTTAAGCGTGGTTATCTCTGAACTTTTGATGCGAGGGACGGCCTTTCAACCCGGACTTTGCAAAAATTCGCAAGTATATAATGTTGTTTGACGAGGGGACGGAACCGGTTTGATCTCCTTTAAATGTAACTGTCTGGAGGACGGGAATTCGGAGGGTCTCGGACCCATGGATAAGGAAGGTGCTCTTTCCGTCGCGGTACAGGGGATGACCAATAGCGCACGAACTGAAAATTGAAGAGGTTACGTATACCGTTTGGTCAGGCTGTATGTCTGTGAAGAGAGAGTTACTGACCGGAAACGTGGTCATCTGAGTACTTTAGGGGTAGGTCTGGAGCCGAATTGCAGCAAAACAAACCGTATTCGATCTCTCGTCATAACAAAAGCTGTGAAAACTAAAACCTAATCATGTAATTTTCCCAAATTTAGGAGAGGATGGAGATGGCGCCAAAACAAGTAAAACTGTACCTTTTAACCATGAAATTCATTGAAACTAACCCATGTAGAATAACACTTAGTACGATGAGGAAAGGCGATAATACTGTGATCATTACATTTATGTATACCAAATTTAAAGTCGAAACTACGTCGTATTATATAGATCAGGAATAGTGCAATTAGTATAGCCCAGAAGCTAATTTTTCCCATTAAAACTCACGATAGAAGAAAAATAGAAAATTTAGGGGTAAAGTTAGGAAAATGCTAGTCTTCCTATAGGAAATTAACGTAGATTGCATAGTAGGATAATAATAGAGAGTTCAGAACATTAAAGTCTAAGATAGGAATGTTAGGAATACGAATTCTGTCAATGGTATGCGAGAGTCTGCCTACGCTACAAAGAATAGGGGTTACCACAAATAAGGCCTTGTTTTTCCAATAGTCTGAAGCAAAAAACAACACAACGTAGACTCGCGAAAAGCTTGGCAAAATTGACCACATTGGAGTGCAAAAATACCGTGAAAATTAAGAAAATCGGAAACACTCGAATGTTAGCATAGGGCTAGACGTTACACGCTGGCCAAGGAGGAGAAAAACCTCAAATTGAAAGGAAAACTACAAAGAGTTTTCCAATCACATTAGTTAGGAAAATTTAAGGCAGCAGTAGAGGAGTCATCTTAAATCGGTGGCGCGAACGAAAGTCTATTGCTAAATTAAATCATAAACGAAGGAAGGGCGGGCCATCACATCTTTAAAGCCTAGTGGGGGGGGGGGGCATCTCAAACTTAAGACAAGATTTTTGTGCATAGTGCAAAGGGTAACAATTATTATTTTTATAAACAATAATTATTAATCTAAAACACTCATCCAAATTGAAAAAACCTTCCGAGCAATAATAATAATATTTAATACTATTACTAGTGATAAATTACAAAATTTACACGACAAATTCATATTTTCCTGCTATTGTACAACAATATTTCAAGTTATGACCTGATTAATTAAGCGATAATCACTCACCAAACACAAGAACCTTGTTTCTTTATGGTGAGGAATAGCTATATTATATTTTTTGTTACACTATATGAATCATGTCTTATTTATATACTCTCTGTAAAAAAAAATTATCATATTAAATAAAAAAAAAATCTTATCTCAAATTCAAGATTTGTTAATATTATTCTCCATTGTTTATCATTTAATATTATTTTCTACAGTGATTAAATATTAAAATGAGGTTTTTAAATCTCAATATAAAATAAAAAATTTATTAAAAATTGGAATGTGATTTGTCAATTAGGTATTTGGGGACACTTACATTCCGTTGCAGTAATCTAAACGTGAAACAACGTACGAATTAACCAGCAATTTAGTAGACTCTGTTGGCAGGTTTCTTCGCACTGCTTTAATTTGCCTTAATTGGAAGAACCCTGTGCTGGAACACTTGTAACCCTCTCCGGCTATTTTTCTACTCATCTCAAGATTCGTGGGTGAGACTGATGGATGAAGCAGGGGGAAGTGGGATGTATATCATGACACAGTAAATAAAACCCTATTTAAAGGAAAGAACATAATTTATTGATTCTAAAACCACGACTATCATGGTGGAGCAAAGAGGAAAAGAAAAGAGAAGGATTAAGTTAAAACGAAAAGGTTTAAATAATAAATGATGGCTCTTATGGTCCGATTCTTCTCCTCAGCATCATGGAAGGCCTCTCCAGGTCCAGATGCTCACCGATTTCCGCCGTCACCTTCAGCGAAGTCTATGACGACTCTTCTGAAGCGCCATCCGCCACTGCTTCTTCCGTGGGGTTCAGACAATGGAATGTGAGGATGCTACCTTATGTCCTGTTTGGTCCTCGATGCAGCAACTGACCCTCTTGTCCGTTCATCACTCTTCTGGGATTTTCTCCAAAGCAGCAGGCACGCGCGGTTTGGTTTCATAGCCTCACAATTTGGCCATCAATAAATCAATAAACTAAAACATACCCACTTCGGGTAAATTCAATAGACGCACTCCGACGTCAAACAAAACAGAAAATTAACACATAATCCCTCCCAAAAAACACGTCGATCACGACCGCCCGAGTCAGGTTATATCGCCCGCCATGTTGTCTTGCTCCCTTCCGTCCGATGTCTCCCATAGACATTCTCTCACGAATCTCTCTTCCGTAGACAATCATCACAATCATAGACGCGGGGTCAGTATTTACGTTACACACTATTTATTCCTTTATGGAATAGGAATTATGCAGGGTAAATTAAATAAACGGTAACAAAATATCCCATAGATACTATGTGATACTTAACATCCCCAAGCCACTACACGCAAACACACATAAAACCAATACGGCAGTTGCGAAGCGCTCAAGGTTTTACGGCCTTTTATCCATTTCGGTCTTCACAACTGCGCCAGGGCACTCCGTCGATTGATTTTGTGGTACTAACTACATTTGCAGCCTTTATAGTAGGCACGTTTATAGTCGATGGCCACTTGTGTCTTGTGTCGTTTATATCGAAGAAGGGTTATAAATGCCTAGTACCTGACTTACGACATGACAGTTGATAGTTGTTGATGTTTCACTTAAATTATTTCTTTTGATTAAATGCGAGCCATTCAGATAAAAAAAGTCTCAGTATTGCAGAATTATTATTATTTTATTTATTTATTGTTACATCTTATTCAGAATTGATATATTGTTTTAAATTAAATTGCATATGATGTTATTGTACAATAATTTGTTTAAACCACTTTATTTTAATAAAATCATCATTATTTCATCACCAGCACAATATTAGAACCGAATTGACATTTGACAAATATTGTATTAAAAAAAAGTGATTTAAAACAAATTAATGTTTAATATGTTAGAATAATTATGGCAAGCTACAAAGCAAATCCTGTTTTACAAAATTGAAACAATATATTTAGTCAGCACGCTTGTAATAACAATAATCGGTAAGGTTATGTTCATCCTTCGATTCGGATCTAATTTGACCGTTGGAATTATCCGATCCTCGCCGGTGACGTGTGGGTCATGTAGTTCTCCGCTTGGCCGACAAAGGCAACATTAGTGGCTCTGGCGGGCGGATTGCGGACCAAACGTCTGTAGCGTGAATATTAAAACATGCAGCTAACACGATATAGTTTTAACCGTGTTTGGTGATCACCACCCCCTTCAGCCTGATAACATATCGCAGTTAGAAATGCACATAGTCTCACTAAATACCTCAAAATTTATAATGAACATCCCAATTCGGTCGACTTTTCCGATTTAGCCAATAAATAATGTTAAGATGTTTATAGCTTGGACTGGGAATGCACGGACTGCTTCAAACAATCGATATTCGAAGATTACGGATGCCAGTGTTATTTTGCTAAAACTACGTGGTAAAGGTTTGTAGAGTAGTCTCTGCATTTCCATCCCAGATTAAATGTAACGTATCGTAAACTTTTACAAGAATAAAAAATAGGTCACTAAAGCATTGTCTGTTAAAGTCTTAAAAGATTTTTTTTAGATTGTGCCTTCGTCAAGACCACGCTCTGTGCATTCAAAACGGCATAATGTCGCCGCCACCGCTTGGCGTAAAAGGGATATTAATTCCATTCCGCAAAATCTCTGCAGATTTCCCGCAAATGGAGTCCCTGTTAAATTATAAGAACGCGAATACTCGAACAATGAACGCCCGTTTTTTAACCAGGGACAAAAAACACTGTGAGGATCATTTTGGTCATTATTGCGACCATATAATTATGTAGGTAATATGAATATTTTGTGACAGCAACGGTCGCAATCGGTAATTCTAATATTAATTTTTTAAAACATTAACTCAAATGTGGACACAACGTCGGCGCATTTGTCTTCTCTCCAAATTTTAATCCAGACCTCTTCAAGGTCCGCATTAACAAATCCCCACCTACAGCTCCTCTTCGAAATCTCTGCAGCGAAATAAAATACTCGGGGCATGTCATCACTGATGACCTACACGATAAAAATGACATAGAACGCCAAAGAAGAACACTGAGCGTGCGAGCCAACATGCTCGCTAGGAGATTCAACGGGTGCAGTCCTCCGGTAAAGAAGTAACTATTCCAGACATACTGGATGAGTTTTTATACTAGCGAACTATGGAAAAGATGTACACAAGGCGTTATGGCTGTTCGGCCTCCCTTGGCGATGTAGCGCCTCGCAGATGTTCGCGGAGGGAAGGGTGCATGGGTTTTCTGCTTTGATGCGCCACAGAATAGCCGGGGCGAGTCAGCGCTACCGGAGATCGGATTGAGACAGCGCTACCGGAGATAGACAGACTGTCGCCCAATGGCAGGGCGGGCCCCTACATAAGTTATTTTTTTGGTATTCTGTTTTCACATCACGTAATTTTTTTTTTTAAACGTATTTTTTATATGGCAGACAGAGTATTGCACTTACCGCTTTGATCTGCTGAAATAAAGACATTATTATTAAAAAAAATTAACTCGCTTCATAACGTCTTCGGTCTAATTTAAATCCGGAATACCATTATTGTAAAAATAATCTCGTTCAAATGTAATTAAAGAATTTTTTAAAGTTCACGTTTTTGATGCTTTATTAAAATTATGGGAATGGGAAAAATATGATAAAAAGTTTGTGCAGAGATGCTGCAGGAGTTACTCCGTTCAGAGGACCGTTTTTTGTATTTCATATTTAAATATAGAATTTGCATCACAGCTTGATAGCGAATTTATCGTCGGGTTTTCGTGGCCGGGTAATCCGGCATAAAATGGTTCAGAAAGGGATTTAATTAGTTCTTTTATCAGAGGAATGGTGTGTCTTTGTGTAGAGTGTTAACCCTGGTCCACGAAGGAGCATTCAATATTAGTCGAATGACCTTGTTTTGCAGGGTTTGTAAGGGTGTTATGTGTGTTTTTGCGGCGTTTCCCCAAATAGGTGCAGCGTATGAAAATATTGTTCTGATGTTGGTTTTGTACAGTAGTATTTTATTGATTTGGTCCAAGGTACGCTCTCCAGAAATATTTTGATATTTCGTGCCGTTTCGGAATTCTACGCGTGAAAATTGTGGCTGCGCTTTTTGAAGGATTTATTGTATAACGCCACTTTTTATAATATTTTTCCAAGAGGATGGTTTGAGATTGAACTCGACGTTTGATAATCGGGTGACGATATAGTTCCCCTGTATATGCTCCGTACAGACTGCTCTTGTGAGGTGTCACATAAAAAGAAAAAAAAGCTGAAGACGCTATAGAGAAATGTGTCAGTATTGCCATCGATTTTTTTCCCGAATCATCGATACAGTAAGTAGCTTGGGGCGTGCATATCGATTCTGTTGTCGATATAGCCGTTTTAGGTCCACTGGCCCATATCACAAGCACATCGGAAAGGCTTTATCGATAATATCGGAAACTTGTCTTCGCTTCCGAGCACGATGGCTGACAGCCAACGAATTATTAATCAGTGAGAAATAGCTTGAATGAAGGCGAGTTCTCCAGATATTGTTTAATGTTTTGATATTACTATATAACAAAAAAAAAACAACGGTACACGTCGACTAAATTTGCTAATTTTAACACGGTGGCTATTTAATGACATTACCGATAAAACGTTTAATCGATGTGCTTGTACCGGGGGCCTAGACTGCGCTTTGATTCCGTCAACCCTCTGATAGCTGATCGCACAGCCAATAATACTTGGTAGCTAATAAGTAATCACATAAATGCCTTTATATTCCCGTCAACCATTTGATAATGTTCCTGCAACACCCACAGTTCTAACATACCCTTTTTCTGCTAAGTCCTCATTCCCAAGATCTGGAGATCAGATTGGCGAAGCCATTTATCAATCTGAGAAAATAATTTATGGCGGGAAAAGGTTTCGCGCGCTTTCTTCAGTGTTGCCAGAGGGGAAAAAACGAGGAAACGGCGAGATTAATTTAGAGATAGGTGGTAAGAACTCGTACCTACCTGGCCGAGAATCCATTAGGGGAAAATACGGATAAATAAAATACGAAAGATGTGTTTTATTTAGGAGAGTTTTGAAAGTACGGATATGAAATTAGGCCAATTAGGTGGTCAAGCGAACAACGATTGAAGCGTCGGGTTCTCATCCAGGCATCACGGGTTCAATCGCTTGCAAAAAATGGAGAAAAATATTAACAAAACTTGAATTTGAGATGTAATATCGATGAAGATGGCATAAATTGAACTGGTCTCATTAGCTAAGTTGGTTAAGCGGTTGCCCCGGATAGGCAGAAGTCCCGAGTTCGAGTCCCAGATGCGACTGAAATCTTTTTATTTTCTGTCGTTTTTTCCGTTTTCATATTTCATTTAGGTTATGTTAATATTATTTTCTACAATGATTAAATATAAAAATAAGGTTTCTAATCTCGATAAAAATAATTAATAACTAAAAATTGAAACATTTTCCGCTTATAGTAATGGTGGCAAGAGTTCAGTTTTATCAGATTACTCGTAATCTGAACATGAATGCATTTCTTTAGAAAAATCACATTAAAAAAACGAAAAAAATAATCGAATTGTATTGGATTTCTCAAAATATTTTCCGAAAGGATTCTGAATGAATTCCTTAATTTCATTGCCGGTAACCCGGGCGTATATTGATAAAAAAAGTACAATTGTACACACATTTACTTTACCCGTCTCAACAGACGATGTCTGTTCAGAGATGGATAAAAATAAATATACTTATTTATATGATTACGTAGCAAAATGGTTATAACTACATAAGAAAAATAAAAACACATACAAAAACGATCATAAATCTATTACAAGTCACACCAGAAAGGATCTCCTTGTCCCGAGGAGCAATACGGCAAAATATTGAAAGACAAATATATCTGGGACCGAAAATACATAATAAAATCCCAAAATAGATAAATATTAACGGGGAGAGGGACGTCGGAGAGTTATTATTTATTAATTCAAAATAATGATAATATTATTACGCAATACGATAAACATAATGTTTTTAAATAGAAACATATTTATTAAATATTTTATAAATTTACATAGGCTTAGCATTTATCAAAATCTAATCAGAAATATTACTTTTTCTGACCGTCCCATTGTATGTTTTACAAAATATTTAAAATACGAATATGATTTTTCAAGTGGAGAAAAGTATGTTTAATAATTTGTCGTTGCGTTTTTGAAAATAAACGTAACTAAAAATTTGTAATCCGCATTACAAAAAAAAACGATGTTTTTTAAACTGCGGTTAATCCACATTGTGCCAACTTATTTATATGATTTTATTCACTCCCACCCCATTCTAATTTGGACGGGCTTTTAAAAATAATGATTTATTATCGGTAAAACCGATTTAGTTAGAAAATAAGTCAAATTCTCTATTCTGTGAGGTGTTTACATTTATAATGTGTTTCCCCGTATTTAAATGATAATGTTTTCTTAATTGATTTATTTAAATGCGTTATTTTGTTTTGATAATGTGAACATACTGAGAAACGGTGAATATATAATTTTCCTTACTTTATTAATTAATGTTACATTAGCACCATTCGTTCGTTTATTAATTTATAATTTTTGAAGTAAATTTAATCTACCAAAACCACATAAAAGTGAGTCTCTGTGAATCTGCTTGAGAGGAATGTGGAATAAGTACACAAGGTATGAAGAAAGGCGATGCATGGTGGGATGATGAAATTAAAGTACTGGTCTCAGAGAAGAAGAAAGCGTGGTTATGTCTGATAGCGACTGGCAATGCTCCTAGTGAAGAACGGAAAAAAGCAAAAGAAATATACAAGGGATGTAAGAAAAGAGTAAGTGTTGGAGTGAAAGAACGAAAGAACGAAAGAAACGTCTGGAAGAGAAAGAAGGAATCAAAATGACAAAACACTTCCAAGAAAATATTAAACTATTTTGGAAGGAGGTCAAAAAGTCCCGAAATGGTCCAGAAAGCGGATGTATGAAAGTGATAAAATCAAAAAATGGAAAAATGTTAACGAATGGGAAGGAAATAAAAGAGAGATGGATGAAATACTTTGAAGAGGTTTTTGAAAGTAACCCGACTGAAAGTGGTCCCAGTGGCGAATAAGGTATGAATGACGATGGCGTGAATGATACTAAAATCAGCATGGATGAAATTAAAAGAGCGATTAAATGTATGAAGAATGGTAAAGCTGTTGGTTTCGACCATATTGCTGCTGAATACTTTAAAGGAGGTAGCCGTATAATTCTCACATGGTTATGCAAGCTTTTAGCCAGTGTTTAGAGGAGGGTTACACGCTATTAGATTGGAGGAGGGCTGTGATCATGCCTCTATACAAAAATAAATACAAACGTATGGAATGTGGAAATCACAGGGCTATTAGCCTGCTAAGTTCAGTTGGAAAGCTGTATGGTAGGATACTGATTGAACGGGTACAAACGAAAACAAAAGAAAAAATATGGGATGTGCAAGGTGCATTTATGAGCGGAAGGGGGTGTATGGATCAGATTTTCTCGTTGCGTATGCTAACAGAGAAGTTTCTGGCAAAAAACCAGAAACTCTTCTGTGCCTTTGTAGATCTACAAAAAGCGTACGACTGAGTTGATAGGAAAAAATTGTGGAAGGTATTGTCCAAGTATGGAGTGAATACGAATCTCATACAGGCAATCGCGTCTCTGCACGAGGAAAGCGTTGTATGTGTTAGGGTAAACGGTGATTTTACGGAGTGGTTTGACATCACAAAAGGTGTTAAGCAAGGCTGCGTAATGTCACCGTGGTTATTCAATCTATACATGGATAATTGTATGTAAGAATTGAAAGAGGTGGGCTTGGGCGCGAAAATGAGTAATCTGAAAGTATGTTGCCTGTTGTATACGGATGATGCGGTGCTGATTGCTAACAGTGTGGAAGATTTACAGTCCCTTGTATCTAGGATGAATGAAGTATGCATGAAGAACGAGCTAATGATGATTGTAAGTAAGTCTAAAGTCATGGTGTTTGAAAGAGAGAGTGCGAAAACAGCGTGCAATATAGTTGTGAATGACGAATACTTGGAGCAGGTCGATGAGTTTGTATATTTATATGGAAGTATGTTTACGAAAGATGGAAAGACTGATAGGGATATTTAAGAGAAGGGTGAATGCAGGAAACTCCATTAACGGAGGACTGAACGCGAACGACTGGCGCTAACAAAAATTTGTCCAAAGAAGCGAAGCTAGCAGTCCACAATGGAGTGCTGATTCCAACCCTGATGTATGGCAGTGAGGCATGGAATTGGCAGAAGAAGGATGTAAGTAAACTGAATGCCGTAGAAATGAGATCTCTGAGACGAATGTGTGTTAAAACCATGTATGAT
>JAHDVE020009795.1:0-88242 GCA_022606495.2 Halesus radiatus | reverse complement strand
TATATCGGATCACTTGTCGTCTATATTGACTGTAAATAGGGGTGGGTCTTACAGTCGGCGGGCTGCTGAGTATGTGAGACTCGGTCCAGAATTATCCAAAGTGTAGAGAAGAGGCGTTGTTTGAAGGAATAACAGAGTCAAAGGCGGTGTAGAGATGTCCAAGTGGGAAGCAGGCGAGTTGAGAAGAGCGGAGCGGTCGAGTTTGTTGCGAGTTCGAGTGATGACTGGGCTGAACGCTCGATCCGCCCCGTTTTATCGAGGTATCGTTTTGCATAGCGTTTTGGGATTTTAAGTGTTTAGCTTACAAATTTAATAAAATTATGCGAGTGATAGAACTCTGTCGACCGATTCCGCTCATTTAACTCCCTTTTTCCCACATTTTTTATTAAGATTACAATCAGATATACAAGCATATTCTGAGGGTCCCCACTTCGACAGTGTACGGGAGAATAAAGTACTTAATGTTAACAATTGTATACCTAATTTATAATCAGAAATGTTAACGAGAGTCTCACCGTTTATTATATATATGTTTGTTTATGATGAATGTAGCGGGACTAGTAATCCTAAATTTAATGTTTGGGTAGTTAGCATTTTTACCGGGGCATTTTGCTAACCGCCTCGTGTATTCGATGGGTTGGACCAATCCCGTTCGGTCTTGTCCCTTGGTTGGCGGAGGGGGAGTACGACGTAAATACAGCGTATCGTGCCACGCCCGTAAATACGGCGTAAAGTAGCGTCATCTTAGCCATATTATGAGATGCGCCGTGACGTTCGGTACATCAGGTTCACTCAGGTTTTGGCTTCTATTTTATGTCACTTTTAAACGTTTGAAAAGACTGTTCATTACTTTATAGTTCAGAATCTCTATGTACTTGTAATTTTCGACAACTCTTTATATAATGTTCTAAAATCCATGAAAAAGCCCAGATGGGCATATAATCAAATAAATAAATTATTATTTATAGTTAATAATTTCCTTAAAAGATTGGTATTCACTTTGTGGCGTCATTATTAATAAATTAATTATAAAAAAAATATTTCGTATTCACCACTTTTTTTAATATACACAGATATCTACGTGTTTCGATAGCGATGCATTCTTCACCAGGAAATTATATTATATATATTCCTGATGAAGAAAACATCTCTTTCGAAACATGTAGATATCTTTTTTTTTAAATTGACAGTTTGAAAATGGCCTTAAACGCCGAAGCAGCTGTCACAATAATAAAAACTAAAAATTCTTGCAGAACTTAATAATAACAGTATTAAATTTGATTTACAATAAATTAAAAAAAAATTAAATGTAGTTCTACGAATTAAACACAATTTATTTCTTTCGCTACTCTATTTTATTTTTGTAATAGCCCATTTCACTTGTTTTAATATTATTTTTTTGGAAACTTTTTACAACATTTTGAGTGACCACCCATAAATCAGAGCGTACTAACGTCCATATTTTTTTTAAATGAAATTGAACGAACGCTTAGTTAAGCAGCGCAAATATCCTTTTGACCATCAAAGCTAAGCGATGGGTGACTAAAAGGCAATTCACTATTTTTTTACTGAGCGCAATCACAAATAATATTAACATGATATTAATAACGAACTATTTATTAAATGTAAGTGGGCTTATTGCTCATGTCTATTGTATAACTATATCATAGTATATTCGGAAACTTTAAACCAATGCTGTGTACTTTTTGCTCCTAATTTGAGGTTATAATTATTTACTGCCTCAGAGCGGTCGACCTGCACAAAAGTTGACGGTCGTCACCGACTCAGCCATGGATATTCCACATATTTAGATGGATTAACTTTCATATCGATAACTGAAATCTTGGGATAATGACGCATCGGTCACTCAATGTGATGCTTAAAGTGACCGTACATCTCTTTGAAGTACCGTTGGTAAAATACTCAGTATCGCCCAGGTGAAAACCATCAATAACAATGGTTAAAAATGTGAGAAAAATATTCTTTTTAAATAATATTACTTCGAATTTATTAATTAATAATATCCCAAATACTATCCAAATATAAATCATAAAAATTTAAGAAATAAAACAATAACTTTGTTTACATCACTTTTATTTTATACTTTTGCCGACTGAGTTTCGCTACTACCGTAGCTTCTTCAGAGAAGTATACAACTAAACTATGAACTAAGATACACATGTGTTATAGATTGATAAAAACAGGCGAGTAGAGGGCCAAGGGTGGGAGATCAGCAGGTACCTGCTGACCGGGAAGTGTGTGTACTTTGTTTATTGGGAATAATTTAAGAATTGGATTTTTATTTAAATTTATTTGATTATTTATGAGTTTACTATTAGTGTTTTAAGCTTTCCTTATTTCTAACGCTTACATGTGTATCTTAGTTCATAGTTTAGCTGTATTCTGCCCTGAAGAAGTTACGGTAGTAGCGAAACCCAATCGGCAAAGGTATAAAATAAAAGTGATGTAAACAAAGTTATTGTTTTATTTTTTAAATTATAATGTCACATCACCAAGTTACCGCTTCATACGAAAATAAATTATAAAAATGATTATTTAAATAAAAATGATAAAGATGATATTTTAAATAAATTCGGGGTCTATAAAATAATTTATTACGATCGTATCTGTTTTATATAGTAAAGACCTAAAGTGTTTAATTAATAATAATTGTAATTTCTTCAAAAGACTGGTATTCACGTTGTGGCGAAATTAATTAAAAAATCTACTTATACTCGTATATACCATTTTATTAATATACTCGTACACAAACATCTACATCAGAAATATATAGAATCATGATGGAAGCATCGCTTTCTAATCATGTTGATATTTATATGTTAAAACCAGTGATGTAAACAAAGTACTTCTAATTAATTTATTACTAATGACGCCACAAAATAAATACACATCTATTGAAGAAAACTATCATTCATTTTCGAAGCGTTACTTCAAATTGCTTTAGCCGTGTTGGTAACCAGATCGGAATAGCCAGGTACTTCCCTACCTATTCCTCTTCCCAATTTCCTTCCCCATACTCTCTTCGGCCTCACAACATACTCCAATGAGGGATGCCACAGTTCCGCTGGATCGGGCCAGATGGGATTTGTGTGCGGTATTCACATTATAGACAACATCGCTGGAGGACTTCAAGAAGTTATGCAGCGAATGGTTGAACAGCCGCACAACATCATAGTAATTGATAAATAAAGAAAAAAATTCTTATATTACTGATTTTTTAATGTTTCTAATGAAAAACTATTTTATTAATTGATAAACTAAAGTTCTTAAAAACTTAAGACAAGATTTTTGTGCATAGCGCAAAGGGTAACAATTATTATTTTTATAAACAATAATTTATTAATCTAAAACACTCATCCAAATTGAAAAAAACCTTCCGAGCAAAGATAAATGTCGCCGGCAGGACTCGAACCCGCACCCTTCTAATGTCCGGTCAGATGCTCTACCGTTGAGCTACGTCGGCTTATCGCAAAACCCGCCAAGTTAATCAATATATACTAGTGTTCCATTCAATAATTACTGTTTTTATTATATTTTCACCTGTAAACAACCAACTTTATTAGTATGAGAGAGGCTTGTAACGGCTAAATCCCTCAAATAGATGGCGTCAAGACAAATTATGTCTACATTTTATTGGTGAAAATTGCTTTGACTTGTCAAATATTTATTAATTGATAAATTAAAGTTCTTAAAAACTTAAGACAAGATTTTTGTGCATAGCGCAAAGGGTAACAATTATTATTTTTATAAACAATAATTATTAATCTAAAACACTCATCCAAATTGAAAAAACCTTCCGAGCAAAGATAAATGTCGCCGGCAGGACTCGAACCCGCACCCTTCTAATGGCCGGTCAGATGCTCTACCGTTGAGCTACGTCGGCTTATCGCAAACCCGCCAAGTTAATCAATATATACTAGTGTTCCATTCAATAATTACTGTTTTATTATATTTTCACCTGTAAACAACCAACTTTATTAGTATGAGAGAGGCTTGTAACGGCTAAATCCCTCAAATAGATGGCGTCGAGACAAATTATGTCTACATTTTATTGGTGAAAATTGCTTTGACTTATCAAATATTTATTAATTGATAAACTAAAGTTCTTAAAAACTTAAGACATTGCCGGCGACATTTATCTTTGCTCGGAAGGTTTTTTCAATTTGGACGAGTGTTTTAGATTAATAATTATTGTTTATAAAAATAATAATTGTTACCCTTGCGCTATGCACAAAAATCTTGTCTTAAGTTTTTAAGAACTTTAGTTTATCAATTAATAAATGACTGACGAATCAACTCGCAATGGAAACATGGTTAACCTATCATGATTGACATTGGTAATAAAAACAGTGAATGGAATTCAGGTCAACGGCAATTCTGATAAACAAAGTGCGAGTCCACAAATTTCAATTTGAATGGTATTTGGAGGTAATAATTATTGTTTATAAAAAATAATATTGCATATACTAAAAATCTTGTCTTGAACACAGAAACATCAATTAATAAATGTTACAAGCCTCTCTCATATTAATAAAGTTGGTTGTTTACAGGTGAAAATATAATAAAAACAGTAATTATTGGATGGAACACTAGTATATATTGATTAACTTGGCGGGTTTGCGATAAGCCGACGTAGCTCAACGGTAGAGCATCTAACCGGACATTAGAAGGGTGCGGGTTCGAGTCCTGCCGGCGACATTTTATCTTTGCTCGGAAGGTTTTTTCAATTTCGATGAGTGTTTTAGATTAATAATTATTGTTTATAAAAAAAAAAAAAACTATTTTATTTAAGTGTAGTGATCGTATGTAAGATGTGTAATTTTATCATCATCTTATTTCTAGGGGTACCGCTGAATGCAGCTGCACTCCGGGCTCAGGGATGTATAGCTGAGCAGTAACCTTTTTTCAATTGCTACGATTAATTACTTTTTAAAAATAAAAATATCTAAAATACTATCTTCGATAAATGGGCAATTATTTTGTTGCATTATTAATAAAATTAATATTAAATTCTTTGTTTACACCACTGTTTAAATTTTTAAGCGGTGGTGTAAACAAATAATTCATTTATTTATTAAACTTAAAATAAAACACAGGTGCATTGGTTACATGCATTCCAATATGAACATAATATCCACATACAAATTCAGAATTACAAATCAGAGTATAAAACTTACGAAATTGAAAATTGCACTTTAAGTATTTCGTCACTTCCTTCTTAAATTTAAAAACATTTTCCTCCTATTTTACGCCGGTATTTCTTGGAAGATCTTCATGGCTCTATAAAGAAATGGGTTTTTCGATTTTGTTTTCTTTCGAAAGGGAAGTCTTATTTATTAATTAATTCATTTCAATTTAATTTTGTATGTAACATAAATTATTAACAAATACATGTTTTTATTATTGTTTTTGTTATTTCAAAAATAAATTCCTCGTAAAGGTATTAGATGAAACTCAACTTTAAAGTGCTCCGCATAAGCTACAAACCATCATTATATTTATGTACCTATACTGATGGTTACTGACAGAATTAAAAAAAAACATCGGTTTTCATCAGTTTTCCAAAAAACTTCTGAAAACATAAAATTACGAAAAAAAAACACTATGGACCGTGACACTATATATAACAGTTTCCTCCTAACCCTATTTTGCAGCAGATTACACTCTTACTATAATCTTACGGGCGTTTTTCCCAACTTTTCGAATGATCAATCTGAAGCACCGATCAGCCAGAGCATTCGCTCATTTTTTCATTTTCTCATTCAAGCATTTTTTATCCTAAATTGTCTATGAAGGTGTCGGCTGACTATAAAATAGTGGCCTTCCACTTTCATGCACGATAAAATAGTACCCGCCCACTTTTAAGACAATAAAGTGATATAAAGTAAAAAATTTCAATGTAGATGAATCAATGCTGTATTTATTATGAATATATACATACGCATCATTTGTTTTAAAAATTAATACATAAACCAACATTTAATACTTCATAAACGTGTGGGTTAAAAATACGTTAAAAATACAGTGTTAGCTTTACTTTTGGTAATGCCTCCACAGAACGTTGTTCATTTCGTATATTTGACATTTGACGTTTCTCGATGAGTGAAAAAACAAGACAAAATATAGCTTATAATAAGTAAAATAAGTTGGGTTCTCTTAATTTTTTATTTAAAACATATAAAAAAACATGTTTTGACATTCGAAAACGGAAATAAATCTTTATCTTTCAATATTTGAGTCGCATTAATTAGATCGTAAATTAATAATGAAATTTGACATTTCGGTGACATTTATTCACCATGTTGACACCTTTTAAAACTAGTTTTCTGTTGAGGGGAACTTAATCCACAAAAATCAATATCGTAAATAGATCGTAAATTTGATTGAGAATTTCGTTGGGGGGAGCGTATTTGTGTATTTGAACAGTTTTGACTTAAAAAATCGGCACAACAGTTGCTCAGCACGGTTAGGAAAAATCGCCTTTTGTCTATTATTTTAGTATTACATGAGTATTCCTATTGTATTTAATTTTATTCTTTCTCATTGCACTTGTAATTACAGTTATAGACTCCAGCTATATTTATATATTCATATTTGTACCTATTTTATAATTGCATCTACCTACATTTCATACCCACTTCATAATATATTATTATTTTTCCCATGTAAAACTCTATTAAATAAATAAAATTATTCTCCTATATACACGTTTTACTGTATCATAAATGAATTATTCAAATGATACTTTATGATAAAACACCCTCAAACATTCCGAGCAATCAAATCAAATAAAGATTAAATCAACGAAATGAAGTAAATCCAACCTGAGACCCCTAATGCGCCAAGTTATCCGTTGGGTGTAACGAGACTCGATCTTTTGTGCACACGTCCTGAGACCCCGAGACCCTGCGCTGGGGCTATAGCCCGCGCTAATTCCTCGCAAGAGCTTTTAATACGTGTGAGCACAATTCATTAATAATCCATTGTTTGCGAGGCGAAGTACACATTCCTGGCTTAAGACTCCCTGCCAAGGAGTTAAGTGCAGAGACTTCAGCTATGATCACTTCATTTCCGGCTGCCAATTTGCATGAATCAACATTTTTCATTAAAATAATGCTTTTAGAATAATAATATTAATTTTATTCGTGAAATAAACATCATTCAAAACATGTTTAACTATTGGGATTCATAGTAAATTTTATTTAAGGTTAAAATACCCAACAAAACTGAACGATCTTTTTTTATAAATGAATTCAAATATATACTTTGTAATCACCGCTTCATTAACATACACAGACATGTTTCGAAAGCGGTGCTTTCTTCATTAGGAATATTTAGAATACTAAAAATAATAAATAGACAAATGATAAAATAGAACATAATAATGTAAGAAGAGACAAATTATAAACATATACAAAAATTTCTTAAAGTAGGTAAGTAATTAATCAAAAATGCTAATAAAAATTTATTATTTAACATTGAATAACAAATTTATATTAGAAATTAATTTATTTTTTTATTTTTATTACATTAATAAGAAAATAAATTCAATTTTCATTATATTAATATGAAAATAAATTCAATTTTCATTATATTAATATGAAAATAAATTCAATCTATAGCAATTTAAAAAAAATGTTAAATGGTTTATTAAATTTAATTCACTATGAATGCTTTTTCTGATTTCCTAAATTTCAAATTTGTCCAATTGTAAACCGGTTGCATTTGAATGTAAAATTTCTAAACCTTTATTTACGTCAAAAGAATGATTGGTTTCCAAAATATGATTGGCAAATTCAGAAATGTTCTTATTATAATTATTTTATTTAAATCAAAAGTTTTGCCACATATCTAATACGGTCTCACCACAGAGCAAACAATAAAAGAGATGCTCTAACACGCATGGGGAAGAGTGACGGTAGGACTTGTTTACATAAACCGAATATTTTGTTGGAGTATTTAGTTTGACTCTTATAGTTAGTTAAGTTTAGTTTTGCTTATCGCAGTCAAAATAATGCGAAACAAATTTGAATGGCGGTGAACTAGGCTGGTTCCAAAATGGGTGTCAATTGACCTTTGACTCCGGCCGTCAAAATGGTAGGCTAAGGTAAGTCCATTTATTCTGACATCAGTATTGACAACAGTGATGCTGGGTTAGCGGCTGGCCGTGCTGGGCGTCAGCGCGACCGCGGCTGGCGAAATCGAAGACAGTCAACGGTCACGTTGGCGTGGCGCTCCACTTGCTTCCTCCTATTGTTGTTTCTCCGGGTCTCCGCAGACACAAGATGCGTCGCGCCAGCTTAGCCGATCGTATTATGTAGTACACGAATGTACAGGAGCTTATACGAACACAGCAATGCTGACGCAACGTCACTATACGACGCGCGGGCGACAGCTACAGAATCGCGATTGCGCTTGCATTATCGCAACACCAGCAAATTATTTTTAATTAAAATGGAGGCTCACCTGGAGTGTTCACCCAGGTTTGGTTTATCAATTTATTTTCCAAAATTTTAATATTCTTTCCCATTAATATCACTGGTTTGGATGCTAAACAAAGGCGTCTAAACATTTAAAAAATATATATCATTTGCGGACGAGACGTTTTCCCAGACGCCCTGCTTGTAGAGATGTGAAGTTTAAACTCTTAATAGAGCTAGTGGGAGCAGAGTAAGGGAGAAAATTAAGGGTTGATGCGAATGCGTGCAGAGAACTTTCCTCCGTTCCTAATGCACTCGGGCGTGTAAGCCCACGGCTTAGTGAAACGTTGACTAAGTTATCGGGAAATTTTCTTAAACGGTTCGGTCTCGGCTGGCTTAAAGTTACACGGCGCCACTTTGTAAATGAATTATTATGATTATATTTTGGAGAAAAACGCAAGGTTGAGGCAACTGATTATGAAAAAGGATAACAATTCTTAAGGCTAGCTATTTCCATCTTCAGAGCAGGTCAACAAAAAAGATAAGTATTGCGGAATATATGTAAAAACTTTTCTTTTTTTAACCGCCCATCCATTAGGTTATTATTAAAAAAGTAGGTAAAAAAACAGAGTTTTTTCATTAGATTTCGCAATAACAGTACGTGTTAAAATATCCTAACACACCCGTTAGCTTCGGCTGACCTCGAAATAATAAACGAGATGACGCAGGAACAAACTTGACGTATACGAATGTTTTGTGGGTTTCGGGTATAGTTTTTTTGTACCTGAACGTACGGGATACGGTTTGTTTGGTTCGGGCGATAATATAGCTCCCGTATCACGTACGTTCGTATGGGTAGTGCGGTTTTAATATTTGTAATTCATGCAATTTTTGTACGTTACATGTTGATTCCAACGGCGAACAATGCGACATATCGATATATGACCTAAAATCATGCACTTTGTCACGATCTCATGTTAATCAATATTTTATGTAAGATATGCAACTTTAACTTCATCTAATTTAGAGAGGCACCGCTGAAAACCAGTTGCTCTCCGAGCTCCGGAATGTATACCTGAGCAGTGACATTTTTGTCGATTGCTAAAATTATTTAATGCGTATAAATAAAAAAAGTTATAAACTTATTGACATTTTGTTTGAAGAGTTTTATCCAGTATATACTTTTGTTACTTAATTTTATTACTGCACTACCGGTTTCGACACATCCGTGTCATTCACTAGTGTGATTTTATTATTTTTTTTATTATACAAGTCATGTACGTGTAAATCAATTAACATAAACAACAAACAATGTGTATCCAGTATGTTTCCGGGCGGTTATGAAAAATCTTGTTTATAGCAAAATTTTTTTCATGGTTACCCCTACCGTAGATGAATGTCAACTGCAAGGAGCCATTAGACCTGTGGCATCCAGATATCGGGGAATGTTCAGAATTAGGGAGGAAGGAGACGGACGAGGGGAAGGTTGAGAAAGAGTTTGGTCACTAAATACGATTAAAGCCATTTCAAGCCCCGAACGTTTCTATTCTGAGTGGTTGCCATTAGGATAGATGAGTACTATGTGAAATAACAAAAAAAAATAAAAAAAATATAAAGCATAGAGGGTTTCGAACTATGGATTCAATCATCTATGAATTTGAAGTCAAGGAGATCAATTTGAAAAATTACAAAATCTTCTCACATTGAAAAAATACAAATATGAAACTGAAAAACTACAAAAAAAATCAATACTTTATTTATTTTCTCCATTCAATTGAAAATAGTTTATTTCAGTGGATTATTTGAAATCTTTCTGAAATATGAATTGAATCTCAGTTCAGGAGCTCCGTGGGAAAGCCTATATTGTTTTCTCTCAGCCGCAATCCCATATGCTGCACAATGCAATCTGCCGGTGGCTGCGGGCAAGGGGACTTTTCCAATCTGGAGAGATGGCTTTGCGGGAAAAATTTGAGTAGAAAACTTAGATGAAAACACGCCAAGGAAGAGGCCATTCATTACGATTTCCTCCGCGCTTAACAAAAAGGGTAGGAACATGCAATAAACTCGTCTTCATCTGTGATTGACTAAGTTAACCTTAGTTAACTTTTGTAAAAGTAATGAGGTTTTCATTTTAAAGTTTAAAAACGAAAATGACGTTCAGTTTCCTAAAGAAGTTATAAATAACTTATGATGAACTTTTATACCTGTAATTAATTTGAATTAGACGCCTGCATTTTATTAAAATATTGAATTAAGAAGCATTTAAAAAATATTAGATTAAAAAAATATTGTTTCAGAAGAAAACAAAAATATCTTGGTAATATTATCACCTAACCCTACCCCTATCCCTACCCCTACCCCTACCCATACCCCTGCCACTACCCGTAACCCTTTCCCTTCTCCTACCTCTACCCCTACTCCTACTCCTACTCGTACTCCTACTCCTATACCTACTCCTACTCCTATACCTACTCCTACTCCTACTCATGCTTCTACTCCTACTCCTACTAGTACTCCTACTTCCACTCTTACTCCTACTTTATTATTTTTATTAATATAAGAATTACATACAGAACATTTGATAGTACAGATATAATAGCTAATTACAAAAAAAGTTTAAATATATAAATTTATTTTACGAAAACTGCCCAACTCAATAGAGAAAGATTTCGCCTGTTTGAGTTGCGGAGCACTGCCATCTAGCGACAGTAGTAAATAAATACACATAAATACAATAAGTACATCAAGAATATGTTAGTGAGAGACTAAAAGTACGCGATACTAAAAATACAACAATAAGGTGCATACAATATATTAAGATAGTACATTCATATTTCGAAAGACTTGATCGAATATTACAGGATAGGTAGCCTTTTTTTTTAATTTACATACGTTATTTACAATTAAGAGTTTTATGAAAATTAAGAGAAATTAAAACTTGTAATTACTGTTGGACTTATCCAATAATTTTTTGATTTGTGATTTGAAAGAATTATAGTTTTTTTCTGTTTTGATTTTATACGGGAGGGCATTCAAAAAATTTATACCTTGATAGGCGTAATGGAGTTGAAAAGCACTAGTCTTAAATTTAGGGATTTCTAAGTTGCCACATGATCTTGGTCGGTTACTTATTTTTGTAGAAGTTTTTGAATTGAAATGGTCTTTTAAATTTTGTAAAATGGATTGCGCCAGGGAATATTATTTTTTTATCATATTGGATGATAGAATGTTTTTCAATCTAATAAATATGTAAATAAGTTTTCTGTACCGTATTTTGTACTTGTTCTTTCCATTTTAGTTGACTGTCTACTAAAACACCCAGATACTTTATGGTATTTTTGCCGTTGATGGGTTAACATTTGGCATCGTCGCATCCTTTTTTTATTTGCATACTGTGATGAATGGATTTTGATACAAATATTGTTTTCAAGGTTTTTTCTTTTAAAAAGAATGGGATGAAGTATGCTTTGTCAGTATTTAGTGACAGACATTTTGGTCGAACCGTGTTTTGAGTACATTGAGATTTGTATTTCCTATTCTCATTATTTCCTTCCATGATTTTCCTTTTGTGATCACCACAGTGTCGTCTGCATAACATATGATGTCTCCAACTATGGGGAGGTTGAACATTTTATTTACATATATGATAAAAAGATTTGAACTGGTAACAGTACCTTGTGGTATTCCGAAAGATGCGATTTTGGGTTCACTTAACGCATTATTAATTTTGACATATTGAAATCTTTCTTTTAGATAGCTTTGGAACCATGATAGCACTATTCCGTCTATCCCAATTTGCTTTAGTTTTTCAATAAGTTTGGAATGTGATATGCTGTCGAAAGCCTTGCGGAGATCTATGAAGATACCAAGACATTTTTCTCTATTATCTAAATTTTGCATTATTGTTGATTTTAATTTAGCAATCGCATCCTGAGTGCTGAGATTGTCCCTGAAACCGAATTGGTTTGGACTCATTATCTCCTTCTCTTTTATGTAGGTGTTGAGTTGTTTCTTCACAATTTTTTCATAAATCTTCGCTATATTTGATGTAAGGGCTATGGGACGATAGTTCGAAATATTTTCTTCGTCACCAGATTTAAAAACCGAGGTGACAATAGTTTTCTTGTAGTTGTTCGGGAATATACCCTTCTTTAGACTTATGTTAATTATATGAGCAATTGGTTTGCTGATTAGCTCCCGGACGGCTTTCAACGTTATTACTGTAATGTTGTCATACCCAGGACTTGATGATCCCCTTAAACTTATTATAGCATTTTTCACAACATTGTCAGTTACTGAAGAAAAGGTCTGAAAACGTTCATCAAAAATTGGATTTTGTTCTTGTCGGTTTGTTTGATTATTGTCTAAGATAATATTTTAAGCAAGATCGGTACCGACATTTGCAAGATAATCATTAAATACATTTCCACAAAATTGTGAGTTTTTTTGGTGTTATGAGTGATTCCCTGATAGGAAATTTCTTTTGGTAATTTTTGTTTTGTTGTTTTTTTATTGTTATTGTATTGATGATTTTCCAGAATTTTTTGCTGTCTTGACCGGCATCTTTTATTTTATCACGAAAGTACTTTTCTTTTGTCAGTCTAATTGAAAGTGCAAGTTTATTTCGCTATTTCTTGTAAAAAGTAACGATTTTTTTATCATTCGGGAATTTTTTAGATTGGTGATAGTATTTTTCTTTATTTCCGATTGATATTACTAATCCGTGGGTGATCCATGGCTTTATTAATCTATGTTTAGATTTTGGTTGAGAAGCACTTACTATTGTAGACAAATTTACATGATTTTGGAGAGTTGTTTTAAAATTTATTGCACATATGTTAGGATTTTCTGATTCAAATATTGACGCCCAATTTTCCATTTTAAGTTTTGTTCCTAAAATTTCCAGATTAAAATTTTTTTTTAATGTTGGTATTTCTTTTAACTATGTTATGGGCGAATATACAGGTGTGGTGATCAGTAATACTGGTTTTCCATAATATTGATATATTTTTTTAGTGTTATTTGAGTTGCACCATATATGATCAATGCAGGAAGGGATTTGTCCGAAGACATTTCGTGTAGAATTATTTATATATGATTTATAATTTAGCAACGTCATTACATTTACATAATCTTCTTTTGCTCTGCTGTATACACCGTCTCCAATATTTATATTGATGTCGCCAATGATAATATTACAAGTAACTTTTAAATTTATTTATAATTGTTCCATTTCTATTACGATTTTTTTAGGATCAGATCCATGCGTGCGGTGGACGGCGATAACATGGTAAATAATTTTGTTGACACGTTGCACGCAGTTTTAAACAGTTTACTAGTTGCATTGGAATTTCTGTGATTGAAACATTGTTGTGTTTATCTTAATAATATATGAACACTGCGATTCCACTGCTCTTGTTAATAGGTGTTGTAGACGTGTGGTATGTGTAGTTAGGTATATCATACAGTGCGGCAGAATTACTAATATTTATATATATATAGTAGATAGATAGATAACGAAACATTATCATTTTATCTTTCAAATGCACCTAATTATAACAGCTTTCAAACACTTATAAATACACGCAGTTTTAAACAGTTTACTAGTTGCATTGGAATTTCTGTGATTGAAACATTGTTGTGTTTATCTTAATAATATATGAACACTGCGATTCCACTGCTCTTGTTAATAGGTGTTGTAGACGTGTGGTATGTGTAGTTAGGTATATCATACAGTGCGGCAGAATTATTAATATTTATATATATATATATAGTAGATAGATAGATAACGAAACACTATCATTTTATCTTTCGAAAGCACCTAATTATAACAGTTTACAAACACTTATAAATACACCATAATTATATCAAACAATCATTTATATAACAATACAACACCCTCTCAAACATCTGTTTTTTCCGAACGATAAGACATAATTACAAAATATTTTACAAACTATTGCTAAGAGTAGATGCTCTTTGTACCTCCTCGTTTTCTGAGCTATTGGACCGAGAATTATTTCGATTTGTTTCCGACAAAAGGCGACGGACAAACGAAGCTCAGACTCCCTGGGATCTTTTCACCAGATATAATTGAGTATCTTTCTTTAGCCACGTCCTCTCACAGAGATGACATTTTTTCCACCCGGACTGTCGCAGGCAGCTGGAAATACACGGAGGGTATTGATGGATCGTTTTGTTGATTGTATGAATAGAAAACTGATCGGGCTGTCCCGTTCAGATGCTCCGATTTCTCTGGAGTGAGGTGAATGCAATAAGGTAGATATTTTTATACAGTCAAATTTTAAAATAAAATCAAACAGCTGTTTTTGGAAATGGTTTAGGATATTTGTCGTTGAAACTTATTACTTATTTCAGCTTATTGACTTTAAAAAGTTGACACAAATACAATTTACTTTACCCGTCTGACTCCACTACAAAATTTAAAAAGTTGACCGAAATATAATATACTTTACCCGTCTCACTACAATAAACAATTAAAACAGATTTAAATTTCATAAGAAAATTGCTACATAAAAAATACAACAAAAAATACCCAAGATAATAACAAAACATGGAAACAGATTAAATAATTTAGAATCATTCGAAATAAAGAAAGCAGTTAAACCCAAAAACAAAATTCTTAAAAATCAACTAAATGTGTCCAATAGCCCAATATTAGGTATATTTCCTATAATCTCTTAAAATTTCCCCTTATCCCATATTCACCTGTTCAGGTATTCCTTGGTATTCCATTATGTACACTTCTGTCTCTTTCTCTCTGCTATTATGTCAGATTTCTATTTCATGCTATCTCATTTTTTCTTTGTTCTATGTTACGTTCTTTCTCATTATATTTTGTATATATAAACACACAATATGTATTTTTGATCAGTTTAATATTGTACCCCGACGATGCTTATGTTAAGCGAAACCGGTCGGTCGGAAATTTTATTAAATAAAATTAAATATAATCGTGGTTATAAACAAAGTTTTTGTTTTATTTTCATTAATTATAACTTACTTATAAATTAAGAGTTCTTTAAAGTCGTAGAAAATAGAGCGATTGATATAATTGTAAAAACTTGATGGTTACATGTTTTCACTCACCTATATTAATAGTAGTAACGTAGTTCTACTGGACGAAGAAACAAGAATGGATGAAGAGGCCGGAGACACCCGAGGACACGATGAAGTGAATTGAATACTTGAATCAGTTCATTCTAAAATTCGGTATAAATAGAAGAGTATGTGAGACAATATATGAATGTTATTGAACCAAGGAGTTTGCAGCAAAGATAGGGTTGTTTATAAGTCCCTCCTCTCTTCCCACCCCTATGGAGGAAAGACTTGATAAATGGTTCACTGCAGTTAACGTCCGTCATAACCTAGGAACATGCCTATTCAAAAAATTTTAACACCTTTATTAAATGTAAAGTTTTAAAATTTGTGTTAGTTTGTACTACACGTGCCGTCTCCCAGCTACTGGGAACATTGAACAAACGTTTTCAAAACTCATTCAATAGGACGTGTATCTTAACGAGCGATTGGTAAAGGGACCGATTGCTAACTCAAACCTGAATTAATAGGCTTCTTTGCTTCAGGTCTGGGGCGTCTGAACACGACTGAGATTATTTTACTGCAGCGGCACGTAAATTGTCCAGGTACAAGATAACTAGCATAGTGAAGGCAACCTCCTTGATAGAGCTATGAGCTACTTAACTCTGAACGCAGATGTCGGGGGTTCAAAACCCTCCACGGCAATCTTCAATATAATTTATAATCATAATTTAATAGGTCTCAAAATTATTCCAGTAAGAGCAAGTCTGTTTTACAGAATTGTATTTCAACACATTAATAACCCTATATATTATTCAAATAGACTAGAACGCACGTACAATTCTCATCTCAATTTTAATGGAGAATTAATGATTCCAAAGGATACAAACAAATATAGACAAAGAACTTTAAATTAAATGATTCTTAGCTGTTTTCGTGTTGAAATTTACCAAATCAAATCCCGGCGTGCGCAAATATATTTTATTTAATTAATATGTGTTGTTTCACAATTAATTAATTTAAAAATAATATGTAGTATATTTGCGCACGTTCCAGAGTGGAAGATACTCTCAGTATCGCCCTGGTGAAACACCATCAATCAGAATTGAAACGTTGCTTGAAATGGCTGTTAGCCGTGTTTGGTGACCAGATCAGAATATCCAGGTATTTTCCCACCGCCCTCTTCCCCTTTTCCTTCCCATCCCCAATACTTTCAACCTCACAACATTCCCCTACTGTGAATGCCATAGTCTCACTGGCTCCAGACGGTTGGGAGCAGTTGGGACTCTTGTGCGGTATTCATATAAAAAATTTAAAAAAACATAGTATTACTCCTGATGAAGAAAGCATCGCTTTCGAAACATGTATAATAACTATAATAACTCTATAATAATAAAGTGGTGAATACAAAGAATATTATTTATTATTAATAATGACGCCACAAAGTGAAACCAATCGTTTGAAGAAATTATATATATTTATATTTATATTATGTGCAGTAGGAAACTTATCGATCTTACTCTTCTCTTGATGCTACCTACGATATGCCATAGTTCCCCTAGCTCTGGTTAATTGAAACTCTTGTTCCATCTTACGCTTCAAAAATATGCGAGACGAGATCGATAACTCAATCCTAATTTTTCATTTTGTTAACGTTTTAATATAATAAAAATACAGATATTTACTTTTCACTGTAGCGTATTTTTTTAAGTAGGTCGGTATTTACTAAAAATAAACTATTATATTGCACAATTTTATTTATCGTTCATTTATACTCAGAACCTGCAAAGATTTTTAAAATTTAAAAAGAGTGAAAATGGTTCACTTCTCGTATATACGCAGTTCTCTAGAGTATGAATCTGAAGTCTGGAATCGCAGGTACATATCACATATAGAAAGGATTGAGAAATTACAAAACCATTTTATACGATATCTCGATTTTCGGGGCTATCGTCCACACTTTAGTCATGAGAGACAGCCGCGTTTTTCGAGATTTCATTGCCGCAGAAATTCCGCAGACGTACTGTTCTTCCAAAAAATAGCCACCTCTGTGATAGATTGCCCTGAATTACTTGAACTAATTCAATTTATACTGCCCAACAGATAAACCTGACAAAATCATACACTAAACCTACCTTAATGCAATACTAACTCAAAACAAAACACCTTTTTTCACCGCGCTTCACACATTTTTATCACTTCATATAGTGAGTTCGACGTATTCAACTCAGCCCTTCATAATTTCAAACCTTAAATCAAAAAATAGCATTCCTACAATACACAGACTAGATCCTTTAGGTTCCCATCCCTCCCATCATCGTAACATCATAGGTCAACCTTGTAACTTTTCATTTTTAATTGAATAATTTAATAAACTTAAGTGGAAACCTATTTTAGTTAAATTTTTACATAATTATAAACTTTTGGTTTTCCAAATAAAATATAATGAACTAAAATAAAAAATAATTTTTTAATACTTCTACAAGATATTGGCAACGTATTTCAAACCGAATCAAATTTTAATATTCGATTCTGTGCCACAGCATTCAGATAGCTATATTTTTATCAATGCTATCAAAAGTATGTGAATCTGTAATTATTATTAGTCATGATTCAGAGATTCTAAAACCCTTTCATCGATTTGAAATTAAATGGGGTTTTTACGAGAGCTTTAAACGTGATTGATCATTTCTGAAAGTGGAATGTTTGAACGGTGTTTAAAAATTGAAAGCTTCTTACATTTACAATTTTTTGATTGACGGAATGAAAAGGAAAATTAGATTTATCAATTTTTTTAATCTACTTATCCATTGCCGGCACCATCAATATTTAAAAAATAAAGGATTGGGATGCAGAACAAAGATTGCCATATATTAACTTGTTAGTATGAAAACAAGTCTTCTTTAATGGAAACAATCTTCCCAAGAAGCCCTTCATTGATATGCTTGGTGTAACCTTAAGTGACCAGCTGAGGTATAGGGGGCTCCATCGAAGCCGGAGTAAAGTTAGCCTCTCAGAACCTGGGTGTATTGTGTAGAGCCCGCAAATATTATAATAATACACAACTGCTGACCCTGTACAAATTTCAAGTGCGCTCCACGGTAGAATTTGGCAGCCACCTCTGGTCAGGAGCCCCTAAATATCAAAAAAAAACTTTACTCTGTGCAGAAACGGGCGTCCTTTTGATGGATTCGCCTACCTTAACAAATGGATTGCAACCTTTGGAGCACAGACGTCAGATGTGAATACTCTTCTTGTTCTACCGGTATATTAATGGAAGATGCTCTGAGGAACTAGCGTCATTGATCCATTTGATACCAGTGTATAGTCGGGACATACACCAAATGCGCGCCCAAATTTTCACACGGTAGACATTTGTCACACGAGAACGGGTCGCTTATACGACTCGTTCTTGTGTTCAACAGCTCGGTTGTGGAATGATCTGCCTGCTTTTCTGTTTCCTCCCTCCTATAACATGGGTCTCTTCAAAATCCGAGTTCACCCCTTTCTATCCTCTAAAAGACGATAAAAATAAAAAATAAAATACTATCGAATCAGCAGATATACATACAAGTGGAATAACAAAAGTAAAAACAAGCTTTTTTATTTCCTCTGAGAAGCGGATGTTTGTTATTACAGCTTGAATTAAGCTCAGAAGTTGATTCAACTCACCGACCAATGTAAATACACGTCTTTAATTACCCGTAATTATTTCATTACTGTAAATAATCTGCAATAAAATGGCCGGCACTATGAGAAAAACAACATAGATGGGAAGCACCGGCAGAAAAGTCGAAATCGCCCGCCTTTGAAATTTTGTTTAGCACTAACAGATATTGTATAAATATTTCTATGCAACCCGTCTCTCAATGGTAAAATAAACCAAACGTGATATGAACACAGACAAATTATTATTTATAAATTAATTAAAAATTACTTTGTATTCACCACTTATATATACATATCAACATGTTTCGAAAGCGATGCTTTCGTCATCATGAAAATATAGAATACTAAAAAAGAATAATGTCAAGTATAGACAAATGATAAACATAGAACATAATGCAACTCAATTAATCAAAAATGTTAATAAAAAAATATCATAAAACATTGAATAACTAATTTATATTAGAAATGAAAAAAAGATTTTTTTTATTAATATTAATGTGGGAATAAATTCAAGACACATCTGTTTAAAAAATATATATATATTAATTTATTATTGTTTAGTATTCTATATATTCATAATGAAGAAAGCATCGCTTTCCAAACACGTACATATTTGTGTATATTAATAAAGTGGTGAATACAAAGTAATTTTTTTAATACATTTATTAATAATGACGCCACAAAGTGAATACCAATCTTTTAAAGAAATTATATGAATAAATTTTTTTAAGTGTTACATTTATTATATTAAGTTTATCCCCACTGTAACAAAACTAGACAATTTGACTGGTAATTGGACTCTAATATCTCTATAACAATACTGTTATGCTGTTTTAATATTTAAAAAAAAAATCCATATTGCATCACAACATGCATGCACCCATATTGTTTAAATTTTGCGCTACATTTGTATGATGGTTGTAATTTACTGTTGTATTATATAATATTATTGAATAAAACTTCTGCTGACAAGCTACTTGAAGTGGCTTAGCGGGTACAAATTCCCACTTCATGTAATTAATATTATACAATAATAATTATTATTTTTAAATACAAAAATTTGATTGCTATTGTAAGGTATCTGCCTGAAAGGACAATTGATTTTAAGTTAAGATAGTTCGATGGATGGAAATTTAGATTTGACTTTCACATGGAAGAAATAAAAATTAAATGAAAATAAAAGTACCATATTCTGATTTTGAAAATGATCCATTATATAAAGACATACTATAATTGTACTACATATTGACATAACTCTTTTTGAAATCCATTAGCTACGAAGGGGGAATTTATATAATTACCTTCCAGAAAAAAATAAAAAAAAGTCTAAAAGAATTTGTTCTTCCCGAAATTAAATAAAATTTTTTAAAAAAGTTTAAAATTGTAATGCGTCCACTTTTTTATGGAATGAAAAAAGAGGTTCTTAGAAAAACAGATACTGATTGCATACCTATTTTTATTTTTAAGCAAATTACAAGCTTTTACATGGACATTTATGAAAAGGCATATGTGTATTGTAATAGATAATATAAAAAGAAATAACATAATTTTACGGTTTTATCCAGAGTTAAATAGTTTCAAATAACATAGCTCTACTTGATGAAAAAAACCACACGAATGCTTGCTTATGCTGTAACATTGATGTTCAAAATATGTCAACAACATCCAAGTATTTGTTTCCCAGGTGTTAAATACTTCGCATGAGGGAATAATATTGCGACGCTGAAGTTGAATTGTTACAATAAAATGGTAGGTACTGTCTTGTCCTACCATTTTATTGAACTTGAAAAGCAATCAAATATAGCAGTTCAGAGGTATAAAACATTGAATGAACTATCTTAATCAAACATGTTAAATCGCAAATAACTCTACGTTCAGATATTTTTGCTAAATTTAATTAATAAAGTAGATAATCGTAGTCTACGCATTCTCTATTAATACCCATTATAAAATTTACGTATCTTATGAATTTATTTATTCTTTTTTTTTAATATCAACAGTATCAATATACCATGAACAATGATTACATGTCACAGTTAACTACCAGCATAAGAATATAGCACAAATAACTTTAAAAGGTAACTATTTAATGTGGCATTAGGTCGTACAATGACATCAGAGTATACAAAGAATAAAAGTTTTTAAAAAATGCTTACATGAAAAACATATAGTAAACTTAAGTTATATTAATATTGATTGAACAGATATGATAGTATGGCCTTATTGTACTTACCTTCCGTGCAGTTAAATAGATCCGCTTTATCTGCGTATCTATTACTAACTTCGTGTAATCTAGGTACAAGCGACTGTTTGTAATGCTCAGTCCTGGTGTTATTACATTTAAACTAGAACGAGTTGCTCTCGTAGGTATATGAAATTGAATGAGGTTGATTGGATTAAAATGGATTCATTGAATAGTGTGCGAATGAACTTCATAATTCGTAGAACAATCTATGGAATTGTATTCGACATGACTCCTCACTAGTGACATGCACAATATTTTTATAGTATTGATATTATTGAAATCTCTTGATATTCTTAAAATAAAACCCAACATTTGCAAAGCTTTATTGAATATTGTTATTATATAGGTAAATCAATTCCAAAGCGTATATTAAAACTTTTAAATTTACACTATTTTAAAAAATAAACAGTTTTTGTTTCCCTGTAAAGTTGATAAAATAGTCGGATTTCTGTAATTTAGTTGACGATATTGGTTTAATTTCAATTTCTTTTCATTTACTAATACAGATTTTAGTATTCATTCCGTCTTAAATAAATAACGCTACGTTGCGTAAACTGTTCTATTGACTAAAATAATAACTGAACGTTTTCTCTTCCTCTCTTGATAATTTTCTTCAAATTACGCTTATTCCTTCATTTCCACAACACATTACTCCAACCTTCACCTAACCTCAAGGCTCACTCTCCCCTTCTTATTTCGTTTGTTTTCCTTAACAGTGTTTCTCTCCATTAACCCATCTATCAAAACAACTGCTTAATATTAGGTATTGCTTAATACGCTGTAACGTACTAAAATAAAGAGATGCTGGAATAAAAAGTGTATGCTAGGTAAATTAAAAAGAAAATAGGGAATATTAAAAAAAAACATCTGAAACAAGGGGCCTTTTTTTGGAAGACAATGATTCCAGGTGAATAATTCTTATCAGCAGTTTTTTTGGCCACCATGCGAGTTGCTGGTTCACTGATAATAATAGTAATAACATTGTTTTATTATCTTCTTTTTTTCATGACAAAATAAGAATATGTCATCACTGGGATTTCCCGTGCTGTGGTTTTCATTTACAATATATGAAATTACATTGTATTAAATTGACGTGCTTGATAAAAAAAAAATAATTGCAAGATGAAGACTTTTAAGTGCAGTTGAGTGGTTTCAGAATAAGTCTAAATTTAAGACCATCAGGGCAAAATACATATTAAAAAATATTACAAAATTATGGAAAAACATACATAATAAGTCTCATAGTGGGGGTGGGGGCGTGACTAGAGATTAGTAAAGAGTGGGGGAAGAGATAGAGTTTGAGGGGGGAGTGAAAGGAAACATATTTAAAATGGGGCTGTAAGATGGGTTTTTTGATTGTTAATAATAGACTCATTATAATTAAGGACTAACTAACTAACCATCACGCCCTTTCTCCGCAGGGGCAGGCAGAAAGGACGGACCGCCAAACAACTCGATCTTGGCATACACTTCTTATTTCATTCACATCCATACTTCGTCTCGTACATTCTCTTCTATCATTCCGACTTCTGATATGACCCTACTCAGTATTACTAAGTACTACTGAGTATTTGATTCACTTGATCGTGCCATGTCTTCCTCGGCCGTCCCGGCTTCTTCTTCCATTCACATTCGAGTCATATATTCTTATTACACTCCTTTCTTCGTTCATTCGCTCTAACCATCTAAGCGTCCCTTTCTTAATGTTACTCATTACTCATTGTTATTAAGCTATTTCTTAAATGTCATTAATTTTTTTTTAAACTCTGTTTAAATATGACGAACGAAATAAAGTAACTCGATGTGGCATTTCACCGAAGAAGTTAGTTAGAGAGTGTAGAACTCCACACAAAACTGTCATTGCACTTGACATCATCCGACACGTCTTCGATAATAAGAAATCATACATTTATAATGATGATTTACGAGTAGGTATGAATTTATAACTGCAAGTTACGTTGCACCCTTCAATGCATTCCGAATAGGCATTTCAAGAGAGCGGAACCGTTACGTCGAACTGACCAGTTATTATCTAGTGCCTTGTTGATGAAAGTAGATCACTTTGAATAATGATAAGTGGAATGTGTTTTGAGTTCTTCGCGGTGATGGTAACTGCTCCGATAGCCGTGATCGTCTAGTGGTTAGGACCCCACGTTGTGGCCGTGGTAACCCAGGTTCGACTCCTGGTCACGGCAGTGGTAAAATCACTGTCACGGGGAGTTTTTTTTTTAACCTTTGATTTTTAACTTTTTTTATTTTCCCTATATAAACGCTTCAATTTAAAATTGATTTGTTATCAATAGAACAGGGAAAAAATATACGAGTCTCAGAATAACTAGTTAAGAAAGTGTATTATGTAAAAGAAAAAAATTCAGGTTGCCGGCAATGAAACCAAATTAATAATGGGGAATGAATAATTATCCTTACCATTATCAGTAATAACATTATTATTAATATTATTATTATTATTATTATTATTATTATTGTTATTGTTGTAATTATTAATATTACTATTAATGTAATTATTATTATTACGAATTTTATTAGATTTTTTTATTGTTCGTTATTTTCAAAGCATTATTACGCCAATAAAGAGAATTGGCTCTTGAGTTTGGTACACGAAAAACCTATTAATAACAATATGAATTAATAGATAAACAATAAAATTAATAAATAATTAAAAGTAAGTACCAGAAATTAGGTAGCATTAATAGATATAAAACAAACATAAATAGATATAAGAATGAATATTAATAGATATAATATATATCTAATTAATTAGTTTTTTTTTAAACTTTTTTGTGAAGGACATTTAAAAGTTTTACCGCTTTGCAAATACAGCTTTTTTTATAATACTATAATATATTTATTTATTTAAAAAACATAGTAAATTGTTATAATAATAGACATCAAATGGCATTGTGGTGATAGACTGATTAGATATGGTATACCTATATATATATTAACCACTTTTTTTTTAATTGTATACTTTGTATAGATACATAATAATAAAGAATAAAGCCACCCATTGAAAAAAAAACACAATTTCATCAGAACAGTTTAACAACTACATAAAGATATGAATAGGTATGCATAACATTTCAGAAATGACAATAATGTTTTCTGCCTGCTTGAAATAAATAGTACATACGTTTACCTATATAATATATAATTAATACAAACAACATCACATATAGAATGAGTGAGGCTAGTTGGGGGGGGGGATAAGACTTCTAGAATAATTCAAGGGCTTCCAGAATATCCAGTTTCATTGCTGTGAAACATTACTTGATCTTTTGTAATTGGTGAATTCAGAAAAACTACGTGAATTTGATTTGATTAACGAAATTTCATTTTAAGAGAATAATCTGGAAAAAGCGGATATCCCAAATAGGTTAATGTGAGATCCACTTGAACAAGAGAATTCCAAGGCCGTAAAAAATGCTATTATTTTTTTGGTCGAAGAGGTTTTCTCATTTTATATAATTATTTAAATAGATTAATAGATTACAATTAATTTTTTTTTTCAAAAGCATACTAATTTAAAGGCATAAAAGAATATAAAAGCTCACAGATTTATTGGAGGTGATCAATGATCTTACTTTTAAAGGGACTTTTGCTGTAGCGAATTTCTGATATCACTAGGTAGGGAATTGAATAGCTTAATAGCACCGTATTTAAAACTTCTTTGTTCAGAAGAGGTTTTACAAACAGGAATTTTAAAAGATTTTACATGTGATTGTCTTAGGGCTCTAGTGCTTGTTCTTTCTTCAAATATATGGATATTTTAAAATTAATGCAAGAGGATATTTTATTTAAGTTGGGAACATTTAGTTTCTTAAAAATAAAATCAGTATTTGTCCTCGATGGAACTTTAAGAATAAACTTTACGATTAGTTTCATTATCTTCGCTAAAGGCTCCAAGCAAGTATTTGTGTAGACAAGACTATCCCAACTTAAAATACCATATTCGAGAGATGATTATACAAGAGCACAGTAAACATGCCTCAGTTGTTTTCTATTCAGTATATCTAACATTTTTAAAGAAATAGAGATGTTTTCTTCGTTTTGATGTTAAGTTTGTAACACATTTAAGATGATCGTCTATGTATATACCAAAATATTTTATATTCTCAACTCCATTTATCGAAGGACAAGTACATGAGTTTAACAATGAGTTACGGGTAGCAGTGTGCAGTTTGAGACTGTGTTGTGGTGGTCATAGCCTATGTGATGTTGGTAAAGTAAAAAAAATGGTTTCATCTCTATTTAGAGTTAATATGTGTGCATCAAATCAAACCACACCTAAATCATTTTCTGCCATTTTAAAGACTTCATCCCAAGATTTAGTGTTAAATAGCAAAACCGTAAAGCCTCAATTTATAAACATCCTAAATAACTGGCTTAAGGTCGCAGCCACCCTTTCGAAAAATAGATAGATGAATCAGGCCATCGCGTGACCCGACGATTCGACAAATTTTAATGTTGATCGAAGGATTTTGGTTGCAATAACGTCAAATCCGCTCACCTAAACATAGGAAATTTTATTTTCCGATTCATTGGTTTCCATATATCGAGGGCTCAGAAACTGTACTTTGCTGGTGGCAAAATTAAATAAAATGAAACCACTGAAAAATTTTACACGCTTCATTACTTGATAAAAAGAGAACGAAACGGATATAATGGAAATAGAAGTTTAAATATTTCCGATAGCCTATATCGGGGATGCATCAATAGTGGGATACTTGAAAAACCTTGTGAACACCAGGGCTCTATGTCTTGCTGCCCGGGTCTCTTCACGCCATTTCTAGATACTACACGTGTAAGCTGTATAACTCCTAATGAGCACTGGTTTAAGTTTAATGAATTACAACTACTATAAAACAGTACTACTTTACATTCGTAAATACAAAAAACAAGAAATAACAGCAATAACACATACTAGAAACAGTAGATCTCAGATTCAAAAACACACATACAACAAGTAACCACAAACACAACATTTGGACAAAAAAAACTTCTTATGGCATGGTACTAAACTCTACAACAAAATCCCACTATCCTTTAAAAATCACAACAACCGCAAAAAATTTAAAAATCAAATAAAACACTGGATACGTTACACAGGGAGATCTGAAATAGAAAACATATTAACACCAAATACAGACTAACATCGAAACCACTCAACTGTACATAAAACATCCCACCTTAAAATTTTTTTTTTTCATTAAGCACATCAATTTAATATTTTGTAAATGAAATCCTCAGCGCGGGAAATCCCAGTGAGGATTATAATTATTTTTTAAATTTTTTATTTTGCTATGAAAAGATAATAAAACAATAAAATAATTATTATTACTATATCGAGTGAGCTCACCTAAACGCGACCACTCCCGCTTGGATAAACAGACGCTCTGCCGAGCTACGCCTCTGTAAACGCTGCGCGCAAAGCAAAATTTAGCTCCGATTGCGTCATGCGTGGTGCGATAAAAGCTCCATTAGCGTACGTGAACGACTAAACAAGTAATGGCTTATTTCTTTTACACAACGATACTAAAGCTCGTGGGTCGTACGAATAGAAAGATATATATATTTATTTTTTACAGTAACTTTACACAGGAGGTACTGAGGTAAATAATTTCCATTTATGAGGTAAATAATTTGTCATTTTATGGCATGCTATGTGGAGGGTCTATTAGAGGATAGGAAGGAATGAATCTGGGTCTTGAAGAGACCCATTTGTATGATAGAAAACATAAATGCCGGCAGATTATTCCACAGCCCAGCGGTTGAATACAAGGACGAGTCGTAGAAGCGACGTAGAAGATTGGGGAATTCTACAGTGGGGCGCACTTGCAATTTGTACAGGGTCAGCAGTCGTGTACTATTAAATTATCTGCGAGCCCTGTACAGTATGCTCAGCTCTGAGAGGCTAACTTTACTTTTGCTTCGATGGAGCGAGTTAAGGTAACATGTTTTCGTTACATGCGGTTTTAGCAAACGACCCCCTACTAACCAAAATGAAAGATGTTTCACATCAGTTAATCGATATTTCATTGGTTGATACCAATGTTGTTTTGTAATAGGAGACCTCAGTTGCATATAATTGACCAAATTCATATTCTTTATATAAAACCATGTACAATGTGATCTTAGAATGGGGTACCCCAGTAAGGTTACATTTTTGAGCGAAATTTTTTGTTTAACTTTAAGAAATAAATAAATAGATACATTGTCATTTGCATCGATTGTCGGAGCGACATTGTAGTGTAACTTTTATATTGTCTAGAATCTAGATTATTTAATATTACAGGATGCTCGTAGATCGTTATAACGAGGTACCCACATACGATGAATCGCTTATAGGCGTGAATTTTTGATAGAGAACCTAATTTTACAGTTCATTCAGAGATAATAATAATAACAAAATTTATTTATTTGAAAAACACATTATTTAATATCAACATTTAAGGACGCTTTGGCTGCCCAACTAGGAACAAATCCTGTTTTAGAACAGTTAAATTGACAAGTTTAGTTCATATTAACTTCCATTATACAAAATAGAAGGGAAAAAAGCTAATATTGACAATGTATGATAATATAATATATCCAGGAAAAAGTATAATAAATATGTTGTTGAGTTGGCAAAAAAGGCCCCTCGTTGGGAACCGGTGTTGAGTATGGAAACTGAGGGGCAGCTCCACAAGTTGGCAGTGTAAAAGAGCAGGTGAGGTTAAACTCACCTAGAGGCCAGGCGAGGGGCTCCTGAAGCTTACCTGGATAGCTCAATGGATCGAGCAGGTAACATCTCTTCTGCAGTCGTGAGTCGGCGACAGTCTCATGTCGACCCAGAGGAAAGAGGTACTCAACTACCAAATAAAAGATGTGTATCTTCTAGCAAGGTTATTTAAGGGAAGCCAATTACAGTTTGTACACATGGGGAATCATATACTTACAATTAGCAACACATACCCTATCTATTAATCTAAAATTCTCTCTCTCCAGTACCATTAAAATCGGGGAAGTTACTTTGAAAACACAGTTATTTACAGCACAGCAAAAAAGATGAAATATTTACAGCTTACATTGGGTCCTCGGTCGGGGACGAGACAGCTCTAGGCGGATACGGTGTCTTCATATTAGTGCACGAACCCGGTCTACTATTTAGGGACTTTACAAGTAAATGGTTAACAGTAATTAGGACTTTTAAATTACGGTAACAAGACGCCATTGTAAACGGCGAGTCCGCGCAGGAGCGCGTGTCGATGACACAACCTCTGCGGTCTGCGGGCGGAATCTTTCTATGAGCAAAATGGCCGTCGCTCTCGTGTCGGGACGCGGAACCATTGCAACCAAATTCGCCGACTTTTTGACGAGGAGCTAGATACTGTGCACGAGAGGCTAGAAGTAATTAGTAATTTTGTTACATAACATAGTATAAAGAGATTATGTATATGTGTTTGATAGATAACGGTTGGTGTTACGAGAAAAAAAAGTGCGTTTAAAATATATTAAAAAAAAAAAATATTATGAGTAATATTGATAAGATTGAGTTACGTATCACTCAACTTTATGAGCCGACCACGAAACTCAAGGATGCAGCCCAAAGAGAATGTATCAAATAGGTAAATAACATATTAAATATATTTGTATCCACTAAGTACAAAAAGTAACTTAAGTAAATTGTTTATAATCAAATTTTGTCTTTTTTTCTTTCCTCGGTTAGGGTTTTTAATCCAGTTAAGACCTTCTCCCAAAGAGCTCAAATAATGTAACATAAATTCAATCAATTAAATCAAACCATGAGATGGTAATAGTAATAGCGCCAAAGCGCCGTAGTACTAGTAGGATACAAAAGATGAAGGGTATTATACAATTCCCAGGATATTGTTATAAGCCCTAGGATTATAAAAGAATTCATCAAGTAAATATAAAAAAAGGGTTTTTTTTATTAAAGTATGATATGCATATTTTAGTTAAGTTAGAGTAATAATGAATTACTTATGATGGTTATATTTAAAATTGCACATATCTATTAATCAGCATATGTTCGCTAAATGGAGAAGCCAAACATTGATCAATTTATCAGTTTAGATAATGTAAATCCATGAAAAAAACCTTGTTATGTTGATACCATTGCATTGGGAACATCTGATGTCACGTGATTGAAATTTTTTTTTTCGATTTTGATTTTTTTGTTTTGGGAAAATTTTAACTTATTTTGTGTGAGCTTAAGCTCTATAATTGTTGTTCAATATAAACAACTATTATTTATGACAGAAATTAGAGTATTCATGATCAAACCAATTATCAATACGGATATTATGATAATATTATTGGTCGATACTAATATTATTCTTGGAGTTAAAGTTTCTAAAATGTTAAATAATTTTATTACTTATGTTTAGTTATAGTTTAAAAAGAATGGAATATACAATTATTTACAGTATAGCTCAAATTTGACCGAAACTGACCGGTCATAGATTTGGAGCGTTTTGGCAGCCTTTGAAAAATTGAAAATTATTTTAACCATGAAAACTAACTTTAGGAAAAAAAAACGAAATATTCTTGCATTTAAGATTGAACGTTATTATTGATAAAAAAATATATATATTGTACTGGAGTTTCTTATTGAAGACGCGATCATTTAATAATATTTAATCGAAATTCGTCAAGGATTAGAAATACGGTAAGTAAAACAGTTAACATTTTGCTCCGGCTTGAATCGATGATATATTTACAAATGTAGTATTATCGATTTTAAAACTAATGCCAGGCAACGGCAACGGAATTTACTTCTAAAATAGCGATCGGCCTCCAGCGACAGCCGAACTCTTCAATTATTGTAGCAAAAAGCTTTTATTGCCTCGGAAGGTATCTCAATTATGCACGAGTAAGTGGAAGAGGCCAAACAAAGGGTACAGAAAGCTCATTGATTTCCCAAGCACGTCAATCTACCTGCTACTTGCACTCTCTAAGGGAGTTTATGTAAGCTGCCCTTTTCAGCTTTTTCCGAGAGCTTCTGTAAATAAATGTAACCAGATACTTTTTCTGGAGCTGGAATTGCCTGGAGTTGTTTGGGGACGAGGGAAAAGCATCGTCTAGATAACTTTTCAATCAACTCGGTTAGCTAAGCATCAATATTACGATCGCCAAGTTAAATGAATTAATTTCTTGGATTTCTCAAACATCTTCTTGGTATTTGTACGAACAGAAATGTTAATTTAAATACTAATTGTGTTACAGAAACAATTTATTACATAACTAGCTGATGTGTACCCGGCCTTGTATGGGTTTTTTTTCATTATAATATTATTATGGAGTTGCGATGTCTTGCTTGTTGTTCGGATGTCATAATTGATTTGACAGACAAAGTAAATCCTCGTGATGCTATTACTATCTCTTAACAAAGAAACAAATATTTTTTCGAAATATATCTAAATAATAAAGTTCTTAAGTAGGTACCTACTAATGTATTCAGTTTTAAAAATATTCTACCCGATTTGCATATGTAATCTGTGGCTAACTACAGTGGTATATCTATGTACTAATATCAATACAACATGGCGGGTTCAATGTTTTTCATACTAATTTTAAAACATTAAAGCAACGATTTCACACATTGGATTTCATTAAAACTACTCTTTTAACCTTTACGGCATCAACAACAATAAACTGTTCTTTTTTCAGCGAAACCAGTCTAGTCCAGAAAATCGAGGACAGAAAGACTAACATTCATTTTTATATATGAAGATTACTTCCAAGTCAAATTAATTTGGCATTAAAAATCGTCTTTGCGTTATGATAATATTTATGTGCGTATTACTCTTGTATTATGATATCAATAATTGTGCTTCCACAAAAATATAATTTATCCTCAAACTTTCCTTGACAGTATAGGCATCACGCCTTTGGAACCAGCTGCCATCTTATATTCGAGGCTTAGAGTAATAATATAATAATATTGTTACTCTAAGATTCGATGCGCCATCTAAAGCAAGAGTTCCCGAACTTTTTCAGCCATGGTACCTTAAAGAGCCGCTTTGATGTTGACGGAACCCCAATTCGAACAAAATGAATTAACACCTCTTCCTAAATAAATATGATAATAGGAAGATTATATAATAGGATAGGACTATTTGCGCAGCACGTTTTTTTGTTTTTTTTTTTTAAGTATCCCATATTAGTCCCAATTACCATACGCTATCGGGACTATGGCATCTACAATCATGGTATGCTTCGAAACTGGAGGGAGTACTATGAATATAATTTACAATATTCACAAAGACACTGAGTGAGACTATGCCTTAATATCATAGTATTTGTAACCCTCCATGTGGAATAAAAAAAAACCTATGTGCATTCCAAACGAGAGTCCCAGCTGGTCCCAACCGTCTGGAGTCAGTGAGTCTATGGCATCCCCGATTGGGGTGTGTTGTGAGGCTATAGGTATTGTGAAGGGAATAGAGGCGGGGAGAGGAATTTGGGGAAGTACCTTTTTTTATATGAATACCCCACAAGAATCCCAACTGCTCCCAACCGTCTGGAGCCAGTGAGACTATGGCATCCCAAATTGGGGAATGTTGTGAGGCTGAAGGTATTGGGGTGGGAAAGAAGAAGGGGAGGAGGAAGGTGGGAAAATACCTGGCTATTCATATCTGGTCACCAAACACTGCTAAAAGCCGTTTCAAGCAACGTTTCAATTCTGAATGGTGGTCTTTCACCAAGGCGATACTGAGAGTATCTTTCACTCTGAAACGTGCGCAAATATACTACATATCATTTTTAAATGAATTAATTGTGAAACATCACAAATTAATGAAATAAAATTTACTTGCGCACGCCGGAATTTGAACCCGCGACCTTCGGATTCGTAGTCGAGAGCCTTATCCCTCAACAATGGAGGCCATCAAACTAGGTATTCAGGTTTTAGGCCATCAAACTAGGTATTCAAATTAGGTATTCAGGTTTGGTTACCAAACACGGCTAAAGCCATTTCAAGCAACGGTTCGATTCAGAACGGTGGTCTTTCACCAGAGTGACACTGACAGTATCTACTCTTCTGGAACGTGCCGCAAATATATAATTATTTTTAGTGAATAGTTGAAATTAAAACAATTTAATCAAATACAATTTATACGCGTGCGCCGAGATTTAAACCCACGACCTCCAGGTTCGTGGCCAAGGATCGTAACACCTACAAAGACACCAAAGAATGCCCCGCAGGAGAAATTTTTTTTTTTCTGAGAGACCAGATTTTTGAAAACGAAAACCTTTTAAAAACATATTAAATATGGCCGTCATTAAGAAGCGCCGCTGGCTTTCTACATTGAGATTAAACCACAAAATTCTGTTGTTTTTATCATCCCAAACAAAAATTGAGGGAAAATAAAGCAAAAAAGTCTTTATCAAAACCTTTTTGTAATTTGTAAAACAGGAAAGACACCGTTTAATATTTTTTTTAACTTAGTAACCAGAAATTCGATCGACAGCTGAAACTGCGAAATTTAAAAACTCCCTTACATTACTAATATTGAGGTATCGGACCACTTATCAAAAGAATGTTCTTGTTCCAAGCAGGATCTAATAAACTCTGGACATTTACGAAGTTTTCCCTAAAACTTTTGTGACGGTTCAAATTATACTCCATTGACATAGCAAATTATATGTTAACACAATAATTTTTTTAAGAAATAATTGACAATTATTGGAGCAATTTTGATTTTTATTTATTCCGACAGTTGAATATGTAAATTTGGGAAACCATCGCGGAACCCTGGCTAGCCCTCCTCGAAACCCACTTCGGAAACCGCTGCTCTACTCAACTTCGCCACCTTCACGCAAATAAAAAAGCACGTTCTGTTCTTACTAGCTTGATTCTCCACTTTCTCCCACCATAATCGATTTCGAATCCCTTACCCGTTAAATTATGCAATGGAGGTTGTGTACGTCTGTCTTCAGTCCATCGCGTCAGTGATCATCTTCTGCTTCTGTTAGTGACCATAAATTCACCGGGTTCGAGTATTTTGGCCTAGCAAATATATTGCACCTCATAATAAAAACTCTTTAAAGATACTATTTTTCCGAGAAAGTAAACATTAAACGGTCTGTCAATCATACCATATCGCCAGATGACCGAAAGCAAGAGCGGATGTGTTCTTTCCGGTTGACCGATTGTGGCAATATGCGCGCACCTGACGGCGAGAGCAAACATTTGCCAATAGAGGACGTCATCTGAATTACATTACGAAAGCTCCAGCGAGTGAAAATGGCAACATGGAAACAGGCAAGTACTAAGGAATACTATAATAGGGGCTATCGCGCATGGACGCATCGGGGAATTCTTTCAGAATAGAGAATGATAAATTGATTGAATTGGTAGACCTTAATAATATGTGTTGATACTTGTAGGTATATTTGAATGAGCGAAATCTGTTACGTGAGCGACATTAAATAATATTCGTGAAATAAGCAACCTAACTAATTTATTCAAAAATTTAATCTAAATAAAATTTAATAATGTTATTATTAATAATAATGCAAGTATTTTTAGTTTTTATTATTGTGACAGCTGTTTCGGCGTTAAATCCGGTTTGCGGTTAATCCACATAGTGACGACTTATTTACTCCCACCCCATTCTAATTTTGACGGTTTTTTTAAAATAGTGATTTATTATCGATGAAACCGATTTAGTAAGAAAATAATTAAAATTCTCTATTCTGTGAGGTTTTTACGTTAATAGTGTGTTTTCCCCGTATTTAAGTGATAAGGTTTTTTTATTTTTATTTAAATGTATTATATTATTTTGATGATGTGAACATGCTGAGAAGTGGTGAATATATAATTAATGTTTTATTAGTATCATTCGTTCGTTTATTAATTTGTAATTATTCAATTAAATTTAAACTAATACCCTTTCTTTCTATATGTAAGGATTTAGGCTGGTTGTTGTCAAGCGGGACGTAATTATTCATTAAGAGATATTCTGCAAATTTTGAAAAAGTGCTTTTAATTTTTATAACATCGTATTTGTTCTTTGAATCTAGTTGAGAAGCCCTTCCAGTCTGCCCGATATAGATAGCGTTTCAGTCGGCGTGGTCACATTTTAATTCGTATATGCCACTATTATTAAGTTTAGGATTTATACTTTTTGTTTTTTTTTAGGCTAGTTCCTATATTATTATTGGTTCTATATGCTATATTTAAACCACATTTTTAATAACTTTTGTAATTTAAATTGGTTTTACCGATAATAAATCATTCTTTTTAACAACCCATCCAAAATAGAATTGGGTTTGAGTAGATAAAATCATGTAAATAAGTCGTCACACTGTGGATTAACCGCAGTTTGAAATTGGCCATGAACGCCGAAACAACTGTCACAATAATAATAACTAAAAATACTTACAGAACTTACTAATTACATTATTAAATTTGATATACATTAAATGAAAAATTAAAAAAAAAACGCAATTCCACGAATTAAACACAAAAACAATTAACTAACTAATATAATTGTGACAAAAACTGATTTCTTGATTTTTACTATCTGCGAATTAATTTGAGTCGGTGGTCTAACAACGTTTATATTGTTGCAAGAATTTATTAGTACATTAGTATAATAAATACAAATTAATCGAATCTAGCTTTTTTCAGTTACGGCCCTATCATTATTTAAAGAATATTCGTGTTTAGCATTGATTCGAGGAATTATAATTCTAAAAATAAACACTACTTCAAATTGTGACAAAAGATAGCTAAAACGTCGAAACCTCGTCAGTGAGAGAACGACGGGAAAACTTGCACTGCGTTGCGCAGGTAAGCGTCCAAGGACATTATTTTACATGAAGGAAGATTAGTTGTTCTTTAACGCTCAAACTAGAACAGCGTATTTTCCTTTATGTCACAATATTTTAGCGTCAGTATTTAAACTCCAATCAAGAATCAGATGAATCCAGAAACAGCTGTATCTCCTATTCACACTTAAGCCAACAAAAAATCTACTGGCATTCGATCCAAAGCGCACGTCTCACCCAGCGCACAGCGTACTGACCGCAGCACAACACAGAGTACCTCGGTGTCTTTACCCGCCATCCTTTACAATACGAGAGGAATTCTACAGCAATCGAGGCACCACTTGGTCAGTCGGGATCGAACGACCAAACTCGGACAAGTATACGGATTGTTGCGTTTCCGCAACAAAGCCACCGCGTGCCGGGATAACCGACACTCTGGACGTGAACTCCCACGCTCTGCAGCACAGTTTACTAGCGAACCCTTTGTCAGTTTAACAACCAACAGTACGCAGTGCGTCTCTTGTTCAGTTTTCTCTATCAGTTGACAATGGGATGCGGGAGTTTCTCACTATAACCAATATATATCCAACTACATGTTAATATGTTGCAGAATGTTGTAGAATTGTGTTAGACAACTATGTTGAATTACTCCTAAATGAATATGGACAACTCAATACTTATTGAAGTTATTAATGAAATATTTATGACATTAGAAATCATTTTCGATTTACTAAAGGAGGGGCTAACATAGGTGTCCAATTGTTAGGGTATAAGACAACAGAAGTGATTATAATTAGGTCCGCGTGTTGTATGCGCCCGTATACATAAAATTTTGACAACACTCATTTAAAAATTAAATTAATTAATCAACGTGCAAAACACGCATGGTAAGACGCAAAGGTTATATATTTAGAAACGATTTTACCGATCCAAAATACAATAAATCAGGTATTCTTTAGCTTTCAAGAATAATGGACTGATTTAGACTTACTTACTTTGACGTCATAACACTAATGCAGCAAAGAACTCTCCAAATACTCGCGCAATCACAATATATATCCTCTACAAAAAATGTATACACATTATTTTAATGGTTATTTACTAACATATGAAACAATTTTTTTTTAGATTGATAAAAATTATTTTAAAACTACACATTTTTCATAAAACTTTTATTAATAGTTAATTAGAATTCGTGAGCATATATAACATGATTTGATAATTTCTCTACACTTCTCCTCATCATCTCTCTAAACACTTTCTTCCTTTTTATTATTATTACTCGAACCTACCCTCATCAGTTAAGAATCATCTTTTTTTAATTTCATGTAAAAATTAAAAGGATTTCTACGGATTAACCACGAAAACAATTAATAAACAATTAATACTAAGATATTGTATAGACATATGCAATAGTTAATTTAGCGATGTAATTTTTAATATTCCTACTATGTCATTTATAGTAAAATATACTATGTATATGTCTAAATAAATAAATCAAAAACATAACAAAAGTTGGTTTCCCCACCACTCAAAATAATGACGTCGATAATGGTCTATGATTTTGTACAAAACCAAAATTACAACCAATTGAAACATTTTTGGTACGACCTCCGTGATTGAGTGGTTACGATCTTTGGCTACGATTCCGGAGGTTGCGAGTTCAGATCCCGGCATGCGCAAGTAAATTTTATTCGATTATATATAATATATTTGCGTCACGTTCCAAAGTAGTAGATACTTTCAGTATTGCTCTTGTGAAAACCACCATTCGGAATCGAAACATTGCTTTAAATGGGTTCAGCCGTGTTTGATGACCAGATCTGAATATCCAAACACCTCCCCACCTCCTTACCCTCCTCACTGTCTTCAGCCTCACAAGATACTTTAATTAGGGATGCCATAGACTCACTGACTCATTGGAGACGATTGGGAGCAGCTGGGACTCTTGTGTGATACTCACATAAGAAGTAAAAACCAATACTGAAGCTTAGGCGTGATACAAATATCTACCAAAAGACTTATTTAATTTGACAAACATGTTTTAAATAATGAAGTGATCACGCCGTTTCCCGCAGGGGTAGGCAGAAAGGACGGACCGCCAAACAACTCGATCTTGGCATACACTTATTGCTTCATTCACAGTCATACAACGTAAAACGCCTTAAATTCTACTCAACACCTAAATATTAATGTATGTCTATCATTATTTGGTTCCTTACCCTGATGAAGAAAGGGTCCTTCCAAAACTGGTCGATTATAATATTAAATTATTGTTGTTCAAAACAAATTTTTGCACTTATATTACAAATAGGAATGATAGTGTTAATATTTCAAAATAAATATGGTTAACGAACCCTTGAATACATTGTACCATTTACATTTGCCATACGAATTTAAAAGCAATTGCTCTGTGACAAAATTCTCACTGATGTTAAACCTTGTGTATTGATGGTAACAAATATGACGGTCTCCTCTGTTGTATAGCTCCTTGATATCTGCTGTATTTACGCTATTTTTATCTTTCTTACATTGTCTATTGAACAAATATGATGGTCTCCTTTATTGTATAGCTCCTTGATTTCTGCTGTATTTACGCTATTTTTATCTTTCTTACATTGTCTATTGAACAAATATGATGGTCTCCTTGATTGTATATCTCCTTGATAGCTGCGGCTATCTATAAATTATGTAAGTGTTACTTTTATATCAAGTCTATTCTCACCGTAACAAAAATTAAGGCGGTTTTTTTTTCAATTTGTTTAATAATTGCAAATATTGTGTATTTAATAATTGCTAACATTATTTAAATCTATGTTATGTAAATGAAGTCTAGTATCTCTATAACAAAACTGTTATTGTACGAGACTTGTATAGCCCGCACAAGAAATAAGAGTATAAGTTGAAGTATTCTTGAGTGAGGAGAGCAGGTACGGGTAGAGTGGAAATCTCTCGCCTGGTGAGGAGAGCAGGTTCGGGTTGAGTGGAGATCTCTCGCCTGGCGAGGAGAGCGGGTCCGGGTATAGTGGAGATAAATGATGGTGGTCGAGTTTTAAGATAAAGCAGCGTCTGGTAGAGGTTTTGTGGCATATTCGGGGAAGGCTTTCGGGGCCGGACCGGTCGCCGGTCACTTTGGGTGACGTCAACTGTTACTGGGTATAGTGCCTGTTCTTTGTCTGCTCGAGGTAGCTAAGGTGAGGCAGCGTCTCGGTGGAAGTGTTACTCGTTCGACGGTTAGATTGGGAAGAGAGCACGTGTCTATGTGTGTACGATTTTTGTAAGGCGACGGCAACATTATTTGCAGGTGTTGTGAAATCATTGCATTGTGTGGTGTAATTTTGACTTGTTAACGGTGAAAGATTGGCCTTTGACACGCTTGGTACTGCATTTTGTGTTGCAATCTTGACTTGGGTATTTACACGTGTTGTGAAACAATTTATATTTGGTTATAAAGAAATATGTTTTATCTGTTTAAATTGATTTACTCTAGACACGTTTGATACAGTTATGCTGTTTTCATATACATTTTTTTTATTCCAACTTGTGTACATTGATCACAACATGCAAACACCAATTTTGTTCTAATTTCGCGTTATATTTGTATGATGATTGTTATTTATTGTTGTATTAAGTAATAACTTGCAGTGGCTTAGCGGCTTCAAGTTCCATTGTATGTAATTAATATTATACAATAAAAAATAAAATTCAGAGTAAATGCTTTCTACGAATATATAAATTTGTTTCAAACCACTTCAATTTAATACAATGATCGACCGGTTTCGGAAGTACCCTGCCCTATTATACTAAATTAACGTATATGAATTAAATTTAAAAAATTACTATAATCAATATTAGTTTTAGTATGTTGAATAACTAAGTAAATTTATCCTATTGTGGTAATCTAGATATTTTTTTCAGTAAACCGCTCGGTTCCTCCTTAAAAACCACTAAATACCGCTTCCCCTATGGTCATCTCTCACTCCAACACCTAAATATTCATGTATATCTGTCATTATGTTTTTTTAATATTAACTTCACACAGGAGGCCCTGAGGGATATAATTTCTTTCAATGCCAATGTTATCTTTGAGGATGCTATGTGGAGGGTCTTTAACAGGATCGGAAGGAGTGAACTTGGGTCTTGAAGAGGCCCATGTTGTATAACGGAAGAAACACAGAGGTCGCAGAAGCGACCCGTTCTCATGTGACAAATGTCAACCGTATGCAAATGTTGGGCTCGCGTTTGGCGTGTTTCCCGACTATGCGCCGTATCTTAAGTCAGTTTTAATATAGTCTCGACGAAGGAAGGGTACTTCCGAAACCGGTAGATCATTATATTAAATTGAAGTGGTTTGAATCAAATGTACTCGTATGTGTTTATATTATGAGATATTGCTGCTCCGGTAAGGGCCATTGTAGAAGGTTTTAAGTTAAAACTTTGAACCCTTCCTAAACCTTGTAATACTTAATGCTATAACATTTTAAATTCCGCTCTTTCTTCAAGTGCTCCAGTGGTACAGAAAAAGCAGAATTCTTCGCCTCGACCAAGCCCATTTTCCATTATTATGAGTGAAAATTCCATTTACCGAGGAATTGGAACTCTGCCCAGATATTTTCCAGCGCTATCACTTCGCCCCTTTGTGGGTCAAATGCATCGCATCAAAAGTTCATAGTCTACTTGCGTGCTCCTGAGATATCCAAGGTAATTCCAGAGATGCTGAGAATGAAGAAATGTATGTAATAGGCTCTCTTTTGGGAAATTTTAGCGTATTATTTGTGCAACCTTGCCGAATACTTTAAACAAATCTACAACTACGATTCTTTTAATAATAAAAAAAAAAATTATTTCATAAGGCATGCAGGGGTAGTGCAAATAATACAAAATGAAAAAAAGTTTATGATGAATATTTGACGGTCTCCCGTCTCCAGAGGCTTATCAGGGGGGCGATTAATAGAGCAGCCATGGCAATAATGATAGTATTCTTGGATTGGCCTACTCCGCACCATAAGCTTCCCTTGTGGTGGCGGAGGAGTGCCCTGAAAGACCGTACCCGTCCTTCCAGGAACATTCTCGTAGCGTTGCAGTATATCGGCAGACGGAATAGTTGGTGATACGCATTATTTATTATCAATTTTGAACACAAAATAGAACATAAATTATGTAGTTTTTTTGTTGTTGTTTTAAATTCATAATTGTATAATTTATAATAAGAAACGGGAACCCACACAGGCACTGCCTGTATTTGGGTAACATGAGTTATTTAAGTAAATAAGAGTACTAGAATATTAATTATTTTGACTATTATAACAGCAAGAAAATACAATATTTAATGGAAATTTTAAAATTACTGTATAAGTAAGCAGAAAGAAAGCAGTTGTAGTTGTAGGTATAAAAAAAAATATGATCGAATTATTTCTACATAGTTTTTAAATTATTGTTAGCTACAGCTACATACATTATTAGGATATTTTTTTCTGTTCCTTAACATTCCTTTGTATCTTTTGCTTTGGTGCAGTTTTTTTCTTATTTCAAGTGTAATTAACTTTTGTGCATGTTTTGTATTAATATTTATGTGATTTAAAACGTACTTTTATATAAAAGCCCTCTAGGCATTTAAATAATAAACAATAAATTATATGTGTAATATGATTATGGAGAGTTTCCTAAAATGCAATTTAAACATCAAAGACACACACCTACTCTATTTCTATTTCCTTTTATTACAAACGTCCTTAATTTAAATTATAAAAAAATATATATTAATAAGCCTGTAGAATAAACAACATTTTATGAAACATATTATAACCACGGAGTTATTACATTATTGTGCATTAAAACCCCTAAAGCGTGCACTCTGAATGATCAAAGCTACACATTTCCATAATATTATCTGAAAGCTTCGGTACGCTCAAATTAAAATTAAGCTCGGGAGCTTTGCCAACTCCCCGCTAGGTGTACCCTAGTCCGGAGCCGGAGCCGGTGCCGGTGTTTGCGAGCAGCGGTCACTGGTCATGGTCACTGTTCCTGCCCGGAACCGAAACAGTTTAAGTTACAGCAGAGTTGTGATCGCGAACACTTAGGAGAGCGGTTTGCCCGATCTAATAGCGCAGAGTTCTAATGTGTCCTTGGCCACTAATGTGGTCTCGATTACACGTTAGTTATTGCCTGCTATATTGTAATTTAAAAATGTATTAAATCCACGAAAACGTCATCTTATGGGAATCTGTGAGAATGAACATAGATAATGGAGATATCCTTTTTTTTATTTACATTTTACAAAAAAAAAATACAATGCAAAAAGTCCCGATAAACTACTTTTTTGTAGTTCGTCCAATGGGAGCATGTAATTCAAAATTCAAAATGTACTCTTAAGATTACAATATAGATCTGTATATTTTTGTTACATATGTTTTTATTTTATTTTATATAGATATATATAAAATAAAAACATGTATTAAACATAAAGCATAAATATTTCTGAAGAATCTTACGGAAAAATATTTCTACAAAAAAAAAACCTGAACGATAACAATAAATCGTAAATAAAATAATATTTTCTAATACAAATAGCTTCTTTCAGCTAGCTTAAGTATTCAATATATTTATTATCTGTTTAGTTTTAAAATTCATAAATTTTTAAAAAATTTATTTCAGCGTCTAACGTATTTAAATAGCTAGGAATCGTGTGATCTATAGTTCTTTGTCTATATTTGTTTGTATGCTTAGGAACCATTAATCCTTCATTAAAATTGAAACGAGTATTGTAAGTGTGATCTATTGTATTAGTATTATATATAGGGTTATTAATGTGCTGAAATATAATTTTTTATCACAAAATTGATCTAACTGAAATAATTTTGAGACTGATAAAAGTATGGAACATTATGCCTTTGTTCCTATAAATTTTTATGAGTTGATAATTTAGTTATGAATTTTGCACTGATTGAACATGATTGATGTTTGTTTAACAGAAAAGTCCCCAGGCACTAATTCCGTACCATAAACAGATTCCACTAATGATAAATAAATTATTCGATGTGTGCAAATTGGAACAAAGAATATTAATTTAAATAATCTAGTAACAATTGATCTTAGTCGTACACAAATCGTATTTATTTGTAAATCCCACTTGAATAATCAATCAATAATAACACTTAAAGGAACATATGTTGAAGGGTGTGAATGATGCCAGTAAGTAATTTTGCAGCCTAGTTCTTCATAGACGTTCTAATAGTAGTAATGTCGACTCAATTTTATATTTACGCGGCTTGTCTCTCTCCTCAGAGCGTTTTTTAAAGTAATCAAAAATAATATTCTACTTAAATCAAGTTTTTGAAATGTTATGAAAATAAAAACGTACTTTTTTCGATACAACAAAGTAAAATATTTAAATTAAATTAGAAGCTGTTTTTACGCTGACCTTTTTTCATTTTACATTATCGTTAGGATTTTAATAACCTAGTAACAAACTAATTAGATAGTTCATTTTAAGATATTATTGATTAAGTTGAAATTTGTAAAGAGTGATTTTTTATGACTATCAATTTTGTTAATATCTAAATATTTTAATTTCTTATTTGAAGACACAGTGCTTCTACTGCAACCCCAATATTTATATTCCTTAAGTCGGGGATTTTTAAATGGCTTACTGGACAAATGAAATTAAAATATTTCATCGAATTTAATCAGATAATGTAATTTTTTTCACACAGAATCCGCAATAGCATGACTAAATATGAATTTCGAGACGTGAATGCATTCCGTATTTTCCAACGAATATAGGAAAGTGCAAATTCAGACCACTGCAATATAATATTTAGTTCCCGGCTTCGCGGCTCCATTGGAAGGAATGACCAAATGGATTAAACTGAAATTTACCAACTAACCGAACCATACATTCCACTAGAATAGTGCATGAAGGCATTATAAAGTTTGATGTAAGAATTATATTACACCAATCATGGCTTTATTCGAGTGTGAATACAAATTTCGATGTTTCACAATGTTCTAAATTCTAAAACTAAAATTTATTGTGGATTGAGAAAGAAAGTTAATAATGCGTCAATTTAAAAATATCCATATAATAATAATTGGATGATTTGTACAGTGCCGTTTTGGTGAAAAATCACCTCAAGGGCGCTGTACAAATATTATTTCATATTCTCTATCAAATTATGTACAAACGAATACAGAAAAAATATACTTACCTGGCAGGTCGCTTCAGATCAACAAAGTTTTACAATTTTTATTAGAAAAATTAAGCTGAAAGATGATATGATTTTTACAGTTGGTATTTTATCCATCTTTTTTATTGATGTTACATTTATTAGAATATTGATGGCACAAGAAGAGTTGGTATTTATTTGAAATATTAATAATTTTTAGACTGGAGAATATTTATAAAATTACCTTAAAAAGCGTAAGAACTTTTTAATAGCTGTTTTTCTTACACATTTAGTTATTTAGTGTTGCGGGCTGTGCATTTGCGCATCGGTGTGAGATTTTTTAAACTTATTCTAAGGTAAGCACTAACCGGCTAGCTTAGCCAAGCAATTTACATGTGCATTTCTTCGATTTATGGATATGATTGTATAAAAAGATGAGTTTTTTGTTCGACGTTTAGTTCATATATTTGAAGAAAGGACAAGCGCTAGAGCCCTAAGACAATCACATGTAAAATCTTTTAGTATTCCAATTCGTTAAACCTCTAATGAACAAAGAAGTTTTAAATAGAATGCTATCAACCTATTCAATTCCCTACCTAGTAATATCAGAAATTCGCAAAACAAAAGTTCCTTTAAAAATAAGATCATTGATCTCCTCCAATAAACTTGTCAGCTTCTAAATTATTTTTTGCATGTGAATTAGTATACTTTTGAGAAAAAATTATTAAATTGTAATCTATGAATTTATTTGTCATCTAAATATCCTAGCTGAACAAACACCCCTATAAATTGCCATCTCAACACAGGCGTTTCACACCTTTAGTGAGATGGGCAATAAATCAGCCGATAAAAAATGTTCATATATATAGTGAGAGTATGAGTTCACTCCTTCCTATCCTCTAAAAGACCTTCCACAGAGCATCCACAAAGATGATATAGGTCTTGAGGGAAATTATTTCCCTCAAAGCCTCCTGTGCGGATTGTAAAAAATATATATTTTTTAAATATATATATATATATTATTATATGTATGTAATTTTTTTTATATATATTTTATATATATATATATATATAAAAATATGTATTTTTATATATTTACATATTTTATAAATTTTTTGATATACATATATTATATATATATATCAAAAGCTGTGCTTTATGTAAAAGCCAATGGGCGTTAAATATATGAACAAAAAATGCAAGTTAATTTCCAAGTCATTGGCAATTTTTGAACCCACATTATGTTGATTTCCTCGAAGTCTTGAAAGAGCTCCAATTTATGAATTTCCCATACTAATTAAAGTTGCTTCATTAGTCCAGTATCAAAATCCCACTTTGAATCAGCCACAGCTTACTCTTGGTCAAAGAGCCACCCCCACCAATGCCTCCTACATAAGACTGCTAAACACGAGCATGTTGTACTCAGTTCCTAGTTCCTACTACCCTCCCCCGTGTGTTTGTACCAGCACTGAGATGTGAACTTGTTCAATAATCATTACAAGATTGACCACACAACGGCTTGATGTCAAAATCAAGCACTGACTGAGAGTTGGGATGAATGTTATTTACTCTGGTAAAATTGTGTTGATTAATAGGCAAGCAAGATGTTGACACGTTTAAATACACATGTTTAAGATTTAGATCGAAATCTAACCCTGTTGCTGTGAGAGGGCGAGGGGTGGTGATGTTACGTAAGAGTTTTGAATTCAATGGATGTATTAAAATAGAGATATTGGCATACAGGTGTTGAGAGATGAACCTGACTTATTTTAAGCACAGATTTCTGACCTTATTTTGAAAAAAATATGTAAGTAATTGTATTGGACCAATACGGTTAAGGTGGGGATTGGATGGTTACTCGGCCGAGTGACCAATGATGACATGTGAAAGTTTTTCGATTTGTTTGTATGTGAAAACATGAACACGAAAAAAAAAACAAAAGTGTCACCAGAAAATGTAATATAGGACCCATTATTATATTAGTTCAAAGACGTATCGATGAAATAAGTTATGATGTTGAAAGCGTCTTGTGTAATTATCTGCAAACGACCCATTTCTCCATTCAACTGGACGAGTCAACTTTACCTGGTAATGAAGTACTACTATTGGCATATGTTCGTTTTGTTATGGACCAAGAAATCTATGAAGAACTGCTCTTCGCCAGGACCTTGACTATAGATACTAAAGGCGAATCAATATTTAATGTTTTGAGAGATTTTTACATGGAAAAAAGCGATTCATTTATCAAATATAATATCAGTGGCTGCAGATGGAGCCCCTGCCATGTTTGGGTGCTATCGTGGTTTTAAAAGCTATTTAAAACAAAATGTACCCGGGGTGTTTGCAATTCACTGCGTTATCTATCGACAACATTTAGTTGCGAAAAATCTTAGTGACATATTGCATCAGTCTCTTCAAATCATCATAAACGCAGCAAGCAAAATTCGGAGCAACGCTTTGAATAATAGGTTATTTGCGCAGTTTTGTGAAAAAAATGACGAGAACATTCATCAATTACTTCTTCACACGCTGGCTGTCAAAAGTCTTATGTTTGATAAGATTTTGTTCACTTTAAAGATAAAGATCCCATTTTAAAGGAAAAATTAATCAAATATAAAACAGACATTGCTTATTTAACATATCTGTTTGCTAAATTTAACGAGGTTAACGTTCAGTTACAAGGTGACAGTCTAAATTTGATAAAAACAAAGTCCATCATTGCAGCTTTTCTTACCAGAATGAAACTAATGAAGCAAAACATTGGTCGGCACGAATTTTCTCAGTTTCCCAACTTGGCGCAGACAGTCAGGATGATGACTTTATATTTAAATGGCCTTCACACAGACTTCGAAATTAGGTTTGAAGTTTTTTTTTACTATGGAAATACCACCGTGGATTATCAACCCGTACATTGACATTGAAGAAACGGATATCATGTTACGAGAAGAACTGATCCTAATAATTACTAACGAAGAACTTAAGGTACAATTTAGAAAGGGATATCGGCAAGCTTCAGAGAGATATACCTGTTACATATCCTGCAGTATGGACTACCGCGAGAAAGTTTTTGATAACTTTTCCATCGTCATACCTCGTAGAAAGGGGTTTCAGCGCGGTTGCTCGGTTGCCAATCTCCTTACAAGAAAAAAGAACAAGATTGAAAATCACTCACCGAGGAGATTTAAGGTTAACCCTTACTAAATTGAAGCCGAATATTGAAATTTTGATATCAAACACAATGCTCATCTCTCCCATTAAAAGCATTGATTTTTTGTGTTTTTATTTTATATAAAAATGTTAGATCTGCATTTTGTTTCATTATAATTAATAAATGTACCTAACCTAAGAAATATTTTAAGATTTCCACTTTATAGTAAACCATATCAAAGTGAGTAGCTCTGTGTCTGATTCAAAAACAAATTTGTAAAAAAATCAATATTAGGAAAGCAGGGGGTTTATACATAAGAGAAAAAATCGGCAAGTGGTCTACGGGACAAAAAAGTTTGGTAACCTCTGGTTTAGGCTCATTTTCTAAATACTATCTAGTGTTTTAAATAATTTTTAAAATTGACTGGAGGAGCAGATTAGTACCAGAGATAAACAAACGAACTATTGATGCTTTTTTGTTATTTTATGGCTTTCACCCATTAAGGGTGATCTTGGCCATGTTTAATCAGATAGATTTCAATAGTACAGGTTATTCTTAAAATTAGTTACTTTTAAAGATGATGTAATATTTGGGCAAATAAAAACGATCAATTGTTTTTGTGTTTAATTCGTAGAACTCCATTTAATTTTTTTCCAAATTTTTATGTTAATTAAATTAAATAATGTTATTATTAAGTTCTGCAAGTATTTTTAGTTTTTATTATTGTTACAGCTGTTTCACCGTTCGAGGCCATTTTCAAACTGAACGCCAAAACAGCTGTCACAATAATAAAAACTAAAAATACTTGCAGAACTTAATAATAACATTATTAATTTTGATTTACATTAAATTTTTGGAAAAAAAAAGAAACTGAAGCAAGTAAGTTGCAGTGAAAATTTATTTGTTTGAGGTGTGTTGAAACATAGAAGGCAGGGAATACTGGTAGGGAGTTCAATTTTAAGTTTTACCAATTTATGCATAAAGTTTGGTAATTGGTCATTGATAGTACACTCAAAAAAATTATGGTCCAGAGTATCCTCTAACCCACAATCACTGTAAGGCGAGCTGTCTATGTGGAATCTGGTAAGATGAATAAGACCTAGTCTCAATCGAGTTATGGAGGAACTATTTTTGTTTGGCATGCAAGGGTATTCATGAAACCAGGGCTTGACAGGAATAAAAGGTTTTATTAATAAGTACTGATGACCTTTTGTTAAAGAAGATATTTTCCATTCAGAGGTCCATTGAAGTTTGTATTTAATTTTTAGAATAGGGAAATAGTCTCCACCTCGAACAGGAATATCATTTAAAGAACCGTGAACAGTGGCTTCCTGAGTAATGGAATCCGCCATTTCGTTTTCAGTAACACCTAGGCGTCAACTATTGATCCTAATATGACATTAATAAATAAAATACGAAAAATTATCTAGTCACCACTTCTAAGTATTTCTTCAAAATCTGAACAGCTTAATTCTTTAAAACAATTGATGGTTTAAACACATACATTTTAATTAATTGTTTTATCTGAAGAAACAATTTTAATTATCACAATTATTTTCTGAATAAACCGGTGTTTACGAAAAATATTAATAAATCATTTCAAACATCAAAAAAATTTAAAATTGGGTGGAGGCAAATAAAATCATACAGGTAAGTCATCTCAATGTGGCTTAACCAAGATTTAAAAATGGATTGAACACCAAACCAGTTGTCACAATAATAAAAACTAAAATCATTAAATTTTATATACTTTAAAACATTTCCATTTTATTAAATGAAGTTCTACGAATTAAACACAATAACAAATAATAATTAATAATGTTTTTCTAAAATTATATATGTATAAACATAAACAGGACATTCTTTTCTCCAAGCGAATATTACAGAAGTAGAGAGTATAAGAAAAATACTTATAGAGTCGGTACTATGATGTCTAGATTATGGCTATCGGGAGAGAAAAATCCCTACAGTATTATACGTTGCCGATACCATGTTTATATCAGGGAGAAATATTGTAGCGAGTTGTAGCCGTCAGGAAAAGCTTACACACATTACTTGCTGAAATATTATCTATGAGTAACAATTTGACAATATTCTAAACAAAAAAATATGATTCGAAATTCAAGAAACATACATGAATGCTTAGATCACTGGATTTTTTTTTCATAATGAACTGAAACTAGCTATTGATCAAAGTGTCCGTGTTGCCGATATATTTTTCTTTGAAGTAATTAAAACAAATAGTAATTACTAACTTCCGTTGAAGTTTCACAAATTATCGCAAGTTTCAAACCAATTACTCTTTCAACTTACCATGTGGCACTTAAACAATGTTTTAACCATATTTCAATACCATCAGAACTATCTACATTAGCTCCTGGGAGAAATAATTTGTCTAAAGAAGTTCTGTCCATCCTGGAGGTAAAGTAAGGTGTAGTTGAATCGTATTGTACAAAAGCCTAGATGTTGGGTTAGCCGCAGAATGTTGCCACAATTTTATACTAACGGAAAGACGGATGGGTCCGTCGTTACCGTTCCGTTACCGGCAGAACCATTCCGTTACAGGCGTTAGCTGTCGTTATTCGTTATAAATAGCGCTGGCTCAACGGATACTAAATACTATCGATAAAGGATTAGGCGAGTCGTTTCGGTACAGCGAAGGCATCTTAAAGTAAATTCGATGCGGTTTACTGCATCTTTATTCAGAACAAGGCAATGAATTGTCTGTGACTGAACTATAAATAGATTCGCAATTTGAAATAGAGCTAATAAATGAATAAAAAAAATTTGCTTTGTATTCACCACTTTATTAATGTACACAGATATCTACGTGTTTCATTAGGAATATATAGAATACTATAAATAATAATCTCAAGTATAGACAAATAATAAAAATAGAACACAATAATGTAAGAATAGACAAATTATAAACATAAACAAAATGATTTAAAGTAGGTAAGTAATTAATCAAAAATATTATAACACATTGAATAAAGAGTTTATACGAGTATTAGAAATTAAAATGAAATTATTTTTATTAATAATTAAAATATCCCAAATACTATCCAACCAGCTTTTTACACAAATAAGAAATTAAAAAATATATATGTATTGTAAATAACAAAGATAAAAATAATATATGTAATAAATCTAGGATATATAAATTAATTTGTAACGATTGTAACGATTCTTACACGGGAAAGACTTCTAGAAATTTCAGTAATAGAGTTAAGGAACACGTAAGGTGTTTAAATAATAACAACTATTCTGAATAATGAACTCCAGTGAAAAATATAATGAATTTAAAAATATTTATTCATATAGATTCTGAATGTATAACTTTCTTTATATATAATTTTACGTAGAATTTATAAGCCCTTATTAAAAAGTGAATAAAAAATAAGTTCATCAAAACACCGTGTTACGTTGATACGATTATATTTGGAACATCTTCAAAACAGAAAAAAATTATAATTCTTTCAAATCACAAATCAAACAATTATTAGATAACTCCAGCAGTGATTACAAGTTTTAATTTCTTCTTAAATTTAATAAAACTCTTAATTATAAATAATGTAGGTAAATTAAAAAAAAATAAAAACATATCCTCTAGAAATATTCGATCAGACCTCTCGAAATATGAATGTACTATGTTTGTATGTTGTATCCGCCTTATTGTTGCATTTCTAGTATCACGTACTTTTACTCTTCTATTTTGTACTAACTATCGTGTACAACAATACAAACTTTATCTGTATTACATTCTTGATGTACTTTGATTTCTATACTTACCACTGTCCCTACATGGCGTTGCTCCCCAACTCAAACACGAGAAATCTTTCTCTATTGACTTGGGTACTTTTTCTTAAATAAATTAATATTTGTTTTGTAATTACCTATTAAGATATATATCTGTAATATTAAATATTGTATATGTATTTATATTAAATAAATTAAAAAATATATCTGTCACGTGAGCATTCTACTTTTGGATTAGAATGAATTTTTTTCATGCTTCGATTTTGTTTTGTATTTCAAAATTTTAACTTAATTTGGGTGACTTTATAATTGTTGTTCAATATAAACAACGATTATTCGTGAAAGAAATTAGAGTATTAATTATGAAACCAATTATCAATACGGATATTATGATAATGTTAATGTTAATGGTCAAAACTATTATTATTCTTTGTGTTAAAGTATCTAAAAGGGTACATAATTTTATTACTTATGTTTAGTTCATCATTTTGAGGGTTTTGGCGGCTTTAACCATGAAAGGAAAGTCGGATAGTAACGAAAAGTTAGGTACGTCTAGTTGTATGTTGGTACTAGTTTATTGGTGATTAAACATTTTCATTTTCTCTTTGCAGTCGCAACTTTAATAATGTATCACTGTCGAAAAACTGAAATGATATATTTTTTTAATCATGTGACAAAAAATTGCCTGAAAAATAATCAACGATGACAATGGAATGACATGTTATGAAACATTATCCAACAAACGAACAAATGAAAGGACAGTCGCTCATTGTACAGGAATTGCTTATTTATATTAAATTTTATATCGCAATGTTATGAGCATCCCCTTTATCTAGGTTACAGACAAAAGGCTTCTTTTATTTGGTTTCACTTGATGGTCCGAGAAAGCCGTAATTAGTATGTCTTCCAGAGTTGTGCTACAGTATCTTGAATTAACCACCTTCAGTAATTACAACAACCCTTGTGGAAATACAGGATGCCTACTCCGTTGATGCGAAATATGCAGATTTTCAATCATTTTTTTTTATAAATACGTATATTAATCAATTACGAACATATAGCTACAAAGCAAAATAAAAATAAGTAAAGAAGTAACAAGGAGTTGAAAAATAATCAAATTTTAATGTGCACATTTTGTATGATTAATAAATTCTCTTAAAATCTTAGAACTTTACGATTTCTGAGCGTAGATATAAGTATATACAATTTTTTCGTACTCACGACCGTATATCCTCTCTGCTTACTTACTTTACAAATGAGGACGTACAGCAGAAATAATCCTTTAGGGGATCAACTGTCGGAGGGATCAACTATCAGAGGGATCAACTGTCAGAGGGATCAATTGCCGGAGGGATCAACTGTCGGGGGATCAACTGTCGGAAGGATCAACTGTCGGGGGGCCAACTGTCTGGGAACCAACTGTCGGGGGGCCAACTGTCGGGGGACCAACTGTCGGTGAGCCAACTATTATGAAACCATAACTGATACCTTTCACAATAAGGTGTGCTAGCATCCGAGGCGATCTTTCAAAATCCAAACAGCTGCGAATAATTCTTTTTTTTATCTAGACAAGATCAATTTAGTCCAATCAATTAAAAAACTAAAGATAAAATGCTTTTTGTCGTTAAATCCATCCAATAATATTGGGCTACCGAATTATGAAATTGGTAAACTGTCGGGGTGCATTGTAGATTAACAATAATCACGGTTGCGCTTTGAGTAATAGGGCCTGCGCATCTGATTTAGTGCAAAGCCTTCTAGCTAGAGCTCTAATGAGAGGGGGTTATTTGGAAAAGCGTATAGTGAAAATCGAGGATTTTCGGATTGGTTTCTGGGAATGGATTCCAATGATGAATTACCATAATAATAATATTTGAATTACTTTCTGTAGCGCCGTTTTCGTGGGAAAATCACTTCAAGGGCGCTTTACAACTTAATTTATCTAACCTAAAACTTATCACGTAGACTTTCTTCTAATAATCTAGGGCAAAGATTTATTACCAATTACTTATAACCAAGAATTATAGCTAGTGTCTTAGAATTTAAGCATGATCATTTACAAAATTTTAATATTTATAAAAATTAGAACATAAAGTAATATTAAACAACGGTGGGACGAGTTTTGTATCATACAACTAAACTCATAATAACGTTAACGTAGAAATACAGATATTACTATGCGTCGAATCAATTTGAGGATTAAATTGTATATACAAGTATTATATATGTTAAACGGAACGGCTGCGCTGTCTTTTTCATACATCATTTAATTTTGGATTTGAGGCCAAAATACCCATCTAAACTGAATTATGTACATTTTTTTAATTAAAGGCTTAGTAAATATCTAGCACGGATGAGGAGTATTTTATTTATTTTTGTTTTAAATTATGAAGTAAGTATATTCCATGAAAAAAAATCAATTTTCATAATTTTAGCAGCAACTTAGAAAATTATTTGCGAATTTTTAAAAAAATTTTTTAATTATCATATTTGCTATGTAAATATTATTACGTAAACGATAATGAAAAAATAAAACATTAAAAAAAAACGTTTTTTCGGGTCCATATTTTAAATCATATAGGGCAAATTTGTGTTGCAACGTAATTTTTTTTTTTTAATGTAATTTAATTTAAAGTCCACCATAATGCTCATATTTAAAAAAAAAATAATATTACATTATATTTTCAAAGCAGACGTTATAATTTTTTTTTTATTAATCGCCGTTAGCAACCAAATAATTGTTTAATGTGTATTTAAAATCACGAAAAATCAATTCCTTCAATGGCCTATATTTCATGATGTAAAACAAAAATAAATCAATTACTTCTAATCCGTACTAGATATTCACTATACTTTATGATGAAAAAAAGATCATTAGGTTTAGTTGAGTATTTTAACCTATAATCCAAAATTAAGTTTTGTTTGGAACGGGCCGCACAGCCGTTCATCTTAACAATTATGGTAATGCTAGATAGAAACGTCAATAAAAATATATTAAAAAAATGTTTGCTTCAAGAACAATGAACGAAAAAATATCAACGAATTATTTCTATCTAATAAATTAATAAAAATTATTTTGTATTCGCCACTTTATTAATATATACATATCTACATGTTTCGAAAGCGATGCTTTCTCCATCAGGAATATATAGAATACTAAATAAAATCTTTTCAAGCATAGATAAATGATAAAAATAGAATACAATAATGTAAGAATATTCAAATTATAAACATAAACAAAAATATTTCTTCCTGTATTTTATTACAATTATTAATTAATTCTAATTTTAATCATTTGTCTATACTTGACATTATTAATTTTAGTATTTATTACTCCTGATGAAGAAACATGTAGATATCTTTATATTAATAAAGTGGTGAAAGGTATATTATTTAATTAATTTATTTCTACTTATATTATTGTTGACTGCAACTTTTAAAATTATTTATTTATTTGTTATTAATATTAATATTGAATTTTAAGGATTTTGTCAATATTGCGTCATTTATTTTTGATGTTCCTTTATATTCCTGTGTATTTTTAGTTTTGGTGCAGTTTATTCTTATTTCAGGTGTAATAACTTGTGTTCATGTTTTCAATTTTTATTCTTTTTGTGATTTAAAAAAGATTTTTTTTTATCATTACAGAATGAAACATAAAACCGAAAAAACACAAAAGAAAAAAAATAACGGTAACAGCTGGGACTCGAAACCAGGACTACCTCATGGTTTATCGGGACCCTGCGCTCTAGTCCACTGAGCTACTGCTACCACAATCGGGGGTCCAGAGTTTGAGTCTCAGCTACCGTTATATTATTTTCTTTTATGTGTCTCTTTGGTTTCATGTTTCATTCTAAGATTTCTTAATATGATAAAAACATAAATATTTCAATGTGGTTTAGAAGAAAAAATATATGTAATCATTTTTTTATGTTTTCATGGTTAATTTTAGCATACCGGTGCGTATAATGCAATTAATGGGTTATCTGGATTTACAGAAAAAGTATGGATACCTATAATGAATGGTCGATCTTTATCCGCATTGAAATGATTCGTCGCTCAACACTAAACAGAGTAGGTTGTTCGGCTCCCGCTGACATTGTCCGTTGATAGGTTAATCAAGAGCATTTTCAACTTATTTATATGATTTTATTTACTCCCACCGAATTCTTATCTGGACGGGTTTAAAAATAATTATTTATTATCGGTAAAACCGATTAAGTTAGAAAATAATTAAAATTCTCCATTCTGTGAGGTTTTTACATTTATAATGTGTTTCCCCGTATTTAAATTATACTGTTTTCTTGACTGATTTATTTAAATGTGTTATATTGTTTTGATAATGTAATAATGAAAACTAAAAATACTTGCAGAACTTAATAACAACATTATTAAACTTGATTTACATTAAATTAAAAATAAATAATAATAAATGGAGTTCTAGGAATTAAACACAAAAACAATGAATAAATCAAGAGAGCTTTGACTTTCTAATGAATAGCGAATTATTTTTGAAAATTGCTAGGGAATTTATTAATTAAAGTTCAGATAAACAAAGGAAAAAATGGCATTTTTAAATAATCATTAGCAATGTATAATGAGTTTTTAGTTGGGATCTAAATCTGACCATTCTATTCAAACAAAAATGTTTGTTTTTTTTGTTATTTACAAAGAACATCGTAAGAATTTAAGAATAAAATAATATATGAGTAACTAACTAACTAACCATCACCCCGTTTCACCGGAGAGTTAGGCATAGAGGACGGACCGTCAAAAAACTCGATCTTGGCATACACTTCATATCTGACACATTCCCTTCTGTTATTCCGACTTCTGACTTGAACCGACTGAAGTATTTGATTCGCTTGATCGCGCCATGTCTTTCTCATGCCCATATAAGCATTTTTTTAATCTTACTCACTATGCATACATCAGCCTTGTATTCTTTACGAACCTCAACATTTTTGCGTTATATGAGTATTATTTAAGTTGAATTAAGCCGAAAACTCCTACATAAAAAGTACTTTGATTTTGTAGACTTAACCTAAAAATGATTCCGGATATTTCAAGATATTTTTAGAACGAAAAAATTAAGCACTTCCTGATATTTTCAATATAAAGCGAGGAAGGATAGAAAAAGCAGCCGGCAAGCTTCGAGAGCACCAATGAAAAAGTTGAGTTTCCATGAGTTATCTAATACCACGTATAGGAACGTAAGGACTGAATATCCAATATTGTACATGTGCCATGTGCAATGTACCATGTATATGTACCACGTAGGTGAAATACATATTTTAATATTATTTATTTATCACAAAAAACTATATGATTATCACATTATACATCACATGCTTATTTTTTTTTTTAATTCCCATTGATCTATAAGTTGAGCTCCCGTAGCTTTTGGTTATGGGAGGAGTATTTACATACGTAATGAAAAAATAATTAAAGCAATTCATTATGCAAACAATTTAAGTAACTACAAACATAAATCAAATAAACAATATTGGAATAATAATAAAATGTAACAAAATTGTAATTTATATTCTAGATAGTATACATTAACGGTACAATACATTATCTAAGTTCAGGAACTTAATTTGCTTTTTGAATTGTTCATATTTCAAAGTTTCGGTTACATTAATTTTGTTTTTGGATAATAATATGTTATACCTTCTTATATCTAAATACAAGTAATTGTGCTGTGCTGTAGTCGTTCTTAGCATTGGGATGGCTATTATACCATTTGTTTTGAATCTATTGCTTATACTATCTCAGTAGAGTTAATTTTCTTGATGAAATATTGTTTATAAATTTTCTATAAGGCTGTTCTTTAATATAATTCAGTAATAGATGGTACATTAAATTCAAGAAATATATCTAGAGTGAGGAAGTCGTAAGGATTATTTTTTTATTGTAATTATTGGCGGTAGTATGGCTCTACAGGCCCCTCCCCATCCAATAATGCCATAGCGCAATAGCGACTGAATTAATGCACAATAGACCATTTTAATCGTTTTCTTCTTTAATGTGTTATATAAGTTATAGAAGAAATAGATACGTTTTGTTATTCATTCTACAGTGAGGTTGATATTGTATTTCTATCTAACATTTTTATCTATTATGTTGATTATTATGATTAAAAGTTATTTTATATTAAATTTATGATTTAGTTACATTATATATGGATGTTCATGAATTAGTTTTCTACGTTTTATAGTTTTACCTCTAACGATTATTGAGAAAAAAATAGAAAATATCTTAAAGCATTTTAAAGGACTTTTAATTAAAAAATTCCATGATTTTTCAAGTACTATTGTTAAATTTTCACGGTATAATCCAAATAATGAGACTAAGTTTATTTTCTTGAAATTACATAATGCTAGTTTACTGATTACCTAAGACGGGGTTCTATCGACCAAAAGCTAGTTCGAAGATATGAGAAAAAAATTGTTATCTTCGCAAAAATCTCCACGAAATTACAAATCTTTTATGCGATTAAAAACCAAAAAAAGTCTCCTAACACTGACGTAAAAATGGTAGTCATATAAAAAGCTTATAATGATCGCTTAATAGACATTCCTGTTTAACAAGAGCATATAAATATCAATAAAAATATAAATAATGATTGCGTAATATAAGAGAAAATAGGGGAGTACTTTCTAGCCTCGGGAACTTGCCGACTATCTAAAACAACTTCCCACTAACTACTCTTAGAAGGTCGATTCGACTACGACTGGTGTTAGAACTCTGTGAAAATAAGGTGTTTCAATACAAACAGATTGGTCGTAAAAGTAATAAGAATCCAGACGCAAACATGATTAAATGAACTTAATATAATCTCCACCTTATCACTCAACAAAATATAATTACTGTTTGCAAAAGGTCTCAGACATAATCTTCAAAAGCAATATTGATTCCGAAAACCACTTTGCCAACGAAATTAAGCTCGCAGATTAGCGAGTGAACAAACGAGTTAGGTCAATAACTATTCCCAATTCAATTATATACATTGTACAAGTTTACCTGTCCCAGGTTTGAAACTGCGCCAAATAACAAATATGACATTTGAATAAATGACCGAAATTAGTAAAATTTCAGGGAGGAATTAGAAGCAGACACAACCGCCAATTTCTCAGCATCCCCCGGCCGTTGTAACGAGAGTTTGGGATAGGTCTCGGCCTTACATTATCCGAATCGGATTCTAGTAATGGCCCAACTTTCCCCTTTAAGCCCTCGCCGGGGTGGCCCGACTGCCCCCGGAGTGCCGCTCTACGTTCTGCACCCCTATTCCAATATCCATAGCGTCGAGGGAAGAGAAAAGTCGTAGGATAAGCAAAAGATATTTAATGCAAAGATTTAATTTCATTGAAAGGTGGTGCGTTACAATAAATTATCAACCGTTATCTTCTTCTTGTAGTGCCAATTTCAACGACTTCTCTTTTGAGGTTATATTGGTTAAGGTAGCGACGGTTTTTTTCTAATTTTTAATTGCGTTGCCATTTAGTTTCATACAGCATTTTGTTGGTTTATAGATTTATACGGCATTTTTTTAATAATAAATTTTAGAGGAACTAAGAAATGTTTAATCATTGAAAAAGATAATATTTACAAATTTTAAAATAAAACATGATACTAAAAAAAAAAGAAAACAAAAAGATATCAGCCGCATCTCATGTGATTGGTACCGGTTTTTTTTTTAATTTTTTTTTTCGGTACCATGTTTTATTTTGAACTTTGTTAATATATTATCTTTTCAATGATTAAATATTACAATGAGGTATAAGCTTCAAAAAGTTATTCCAATAAACTGAATGCAAGAAATGTTATAAAAATGTCGATATTGTTTTATGATATATAAAAATGTACATTTGAGTTTTTATCCACGTTTTTTTAAAAAATTTTGATTTAATTATCAACATGTAATTTTGATTTAATTATATGATGTTTGTCATCCTTTCTCCATCCTAAAGTAATTGCCTTTTAATATTTGATTACCTGTTTATACAAAACATAGAATATTTTTTTCTAATTTTAACCAATGTAGTACACAAAGATGTCATTATAAAGCGGTTAGTGAATATAAATTGTAACATGGAAGCCGATTGATAACCTACTTATGTTGCGGTACCGGAGCTGTAATCTATTTTTTTCAAATTATAACGACAATCTTCCATTATGCAATTTTTTTTTGTGAATTAGGTTGTTTGTGTGGTGATTGGTGGGGCGTTAAATACTTCTTTAATACACATATATATATTTTAATAAATTATTATTTTAACTTAAATGAATTATAAAAAACAAACAATATTTAACACATTGTTCTCCAGGGAAAGGTTTAAATAAACAATTTATACATTGACTAAGCACTTTCCGTTGGAAGTGAATTTCATTTAAACGGATCACCAATCTTGCGCATGCCAACCCTGCCATCTATGTTTACTTACAAGCAAATAATGATATTCATTTACAACTTCAGTCAACTCCTCGTAGAAGTAGGTAGGTCGGGCTGGTCCACCGCCCACCCGTGCCACACACCTGACAATTTTATTGATACTCCTAATCGTTTTGTTTTGGAGCAACTTTACGTTATTGCCACTGCGAAAATCTGAGCAACGTTTATTAAATTTGATATTTTAGCCAAATTAGTTCAACAGAATTTCATTTCTACTTAGGTTTGTTTTCATTGGAGGTTAACACTGTGATGAGAGTATTGTCCTAAAAAATTATTGTTGAGGTTGAAAAGTTTACCTTTAGAGTTTCTATGGAAAATAATTTACTTTATTTTTTTTTTGTATTCTTCCCATTATCATCTCATCTTTGGTATTTACATGACCGAAAAATCTATCAAGATTTATAAACATATCTGTCAAACTCATAAAGCTGAGTGTTACGTTACTCAATCTTATCAATATTACTCAATAGTATTATCTTTTTTTTAAGTGCTCAATTTTAAAGACATTTTTTCCTCATAGCACCAACCACTACCTATCAAACACATGTACATAATCTCTTTAATATTAATTATAATACTTGTTTCTAGATGTACGAATATTATATAACCATACTATGTCAATACTAGCTTTTTTCCCTTCTGTTTTTGTATAATGGCACTTAATATGAACTAAAATTGTCAATTTGACTGTCCTAAAACGGGATTTGTTCCTAGTTGGGCAGTCAAAGCTTTCTTAAATGTTGATGTTAAATAATGTGTGTTTCAAATAAATAAATATTAATCAGCTTTCATACACAGAATACCGTAATATCTATAATAACAATGCGACTGTTCAGATTTATGTATGTAATATCCTATATATGTTTTTTTTGTAATATACGAAAAACGTATCTATAAGATAATGAAATATTTCATAAAGACCAGTTCGGATTCAGAACACACAGAAGATGCAAAATCAAATTTAACTTCAATTATGTACGACACGTTCAATAAAGGTTAAAAATGAGCGGGAATATTTATCATTCCTCAGGATAGCGTTCGACAGTATTTTCCAACAAAAACTATTGAAAAAATTAAATAATATTGGTTTAAGAGATAACGTTATACAGTGGATTAAAACCTATAAAAAATGCCCCAACTTGATGAAATTAATAATACGTAAGAGTATAGTGATGAAACTTTAGATGTTGGTATCCCCGAAGGTACTGTACTAGGACCACTGTTATTTATTACATATGTAAATGATTTTTTTTAATCAATACATCGACAAGTTATTTCATATGCTGAAGAAACAGTTCTAATAAAAAATAAATAAAAACTAAGGTTTTTTTCGATACTTACTTACTATCATTGCGATAAAACCTTTATTGCTCCATTCACTAACTCATACCGAATGCTTTTCGGGCAGTCCTGGTATTGCAGTACCATTTAGATGTTTGCATTAGGAAGAATTCCGCGTCCTAATCAAAAAACGGATCGCCAAATACAGAACAAATCTAGCCAAGATCAAAAGCATGTCTGTAATGGCAGCACTAGACTTCTGGAAGGGTCTCATTTATAAGCGATGCTACCAATCCCGGATATTTTTTTTATTTTTTTATAATCATATTATATTTTTATATTTTTCGATTACAATATTTTCATCCTTTATTGTATTTTGATATATATCACTAAACTTGTGGGATTGCACCACCCCCCCTCGAGAGTTGGAATAAACATTTAAAAACAAAAACTGTACAAACGTATGATCTCCCAAAAGATTGATGAATGTTCTAATCAAAATATATCACACAATTAAAATGTTTTTCTCTCAAACTGCTCAAAATTAACAACAACCAATAAAATCAAATGTCATGGAATAATTATCAATGCAAATCTTAAATGAAGGGACCAAATCTGTCAATTTATTAAACAAATTAGAAAATGAATATAGGTTTTTAAAAGATTGAGAACATTTTTGAAAATTGAAAACTTGTTTTCAATATACTCTGCACTCATTCAATCCATTTTATCGTTCGGGGCCAGCATATATTATTTTAGTCCAAAATATATACAAAAAAAACCTAAAGATTACTTCACAAAATTACTTCTTGAAGAATTTCAGGTACCGTTTTTCAGTGACATATTTAAAAAACATCAGTACCTTAAATACTACAAGAAAAATAAAATACCAATTCATCACACAAAATAGCACCAAATTTAATTTCGTATTCCCATTATGTAAGATCAAGACCTCATTTGTCCAACGCTTTTACACACACCAAAGAATATAAAAAAAAAAAAAAAAAACAGTAATCTACCTGAAGACATTCGAAAAATAAATGATACTAACTACTTCTCATATGCAATAAAAAAACACTTCAAAATAAGTTTATAAAGATCCGATAATTAAACAAACCAAAAAACAATACATGCACACACACACACGTACACCCATATTGTACCGTTATGATATTACTATAAGTTTCCAGCGACACAATACACTTACATGTATTATATTATAACTTCCCAATTTAAAGTTTTCACCTTGTACCGACTTATAGTATTTTTTTAAATTAAATTCATTCTTTTGATTAAATTAATAAAACAACTTTAGCACTTTCGATCAAGGGTTATCACGTTGTCAAGTATCATTTTCAGGTAACTTTATTCTGATGTAAACGTGTAATTTCAATGTTTCTCTACACCAGCATTGCTTAAGAGAGAAGAGTAGTATTGCAAGTAAAATCCAAAATAACTATAGAAGAAAGTAAAATGTCTGAAAAGTAAAATATACCAGTAGGTAAACAGTTAAAGTCTACTTTCAAAATTTAGTATCCACACCTTGTGTATATTTTTTTAATGGTTTTAAGTCTTCTTTGAAAATTATGTATCTCTACACCTTATACATTGTAACGTAAATACTGACCCCGCGTCTATGATTATGATGATTGTCTACGGAAGAGATTGGTGAGAGAATGTCTATGGGAGACATCCGACGGAAGGCGAGCAAGTCAACATGGCGTCGGATATAACCTGACACGGGCGGTCGAGCTCGAAGTGTTTTTTGGGAGGGATTATGTGTTAATTTTCTGTTTTGTTTGACGTCGGAGTGCGTCTATTGAATTTACCCGAAGTGGGTATGTTTTAGTTTATTGATTTATTGATGGCCAAATTGTGAGGCTATGAAACCAAACCGCGCGTGCCTGCTGCTTTGGAGAAAATCCCAGAAGAGTGATGAACGGACAAGAGGGTCAGTTGCTGTATCGACGACCAAACAGGACATAAGGTAGCATCCTCACATACCATTGTCTGAACCCCACGGAAGAAGCTGTGGCGGATGGCGCTTCAGAAGAGTCGTCATAGACTTCGCTGAAGGTGACGGCGGAAATCGGTGAGCATCAGGACTGGAGAGGCCTTCCATGATGCTGAGGAGAAGAATCGGACTATAAGAACCATCATTTATTATTTAAACCTTTTCGTTTTAACTTAATCCTTCTCTTTACTCTTCTCTTTGCCCCACCATGATAATCGTGGTTTTAGAATCAATAAATTATGTTCTTTCCTTTAAATAGGGTTTTATTTACTGTATCATGATATACATCCCACTTCCCCGTGCTTCATCCATCAGTCTCACCCACGAATCTTGAGATGAGTAGAACAATAGCCGGAGAGGGTTACATTTTGGCACCCAACGTGTTTTAGCAACCTACGGGTTGAGACGCTACAACATACTTTAAAAAATACTTATTTTAAAACAACACGTATAGTGCAATACCAAGTCATCGTTTTCTAATAAAATACATTGAAGAATGTAATTTAAAAAAAAACTCATTTTATTAGGACTAACTTATTGAAGTTTATAAACTTCATTGTAATATTTAAGCCAGAATGTGTTCAAGTTCCAGATGCGACCGTTATTTTTTTTAAAATTTTCTGTGTCTCTTATTTACTTTTTTTATTTACGGACCAATGTCTAATTACACAGAATATGTAACACAAAATGAAATAATCAAGAGATACAGAAAAAAACAGCACATACAAAATAGAAAAACGAAGCAATGACAATAAGAGGACAAAAATATGCATTTGAGAGTGCACAAACATTCAAGTAACAGCCTGAACAAAGTTTTATAAGAGGCCATGAGTTTAGAGATTAAAAATGATAATCTTCGAGTTCTAATTTCGTAAAGCCCGACAAAATTCATTTAGACTGGTAACAAAAAATTTCAAGGCCCTGACTTGTGTTAACAAGTCTCGATATTCTGGACAGTGGAGAATGGTACACATAATAAGTAGAGTGTTTATTGAGGAAAGGAAAGGACTATGACTAGGCACGTTTAACCGAATGAGTTGTAACAATGAAGGTGGGTCAATAATATACTACTTCCAACCACGCCAATAAACCCGTCCGGCACCGTGTACTCCTCACCAACGTCTCCTGACACGCCTTTAACAAGGCCCACTCATCAGCGCCGACCACTACTTCCAACCACGCCAATAAACCCGTCCGGCACCGTGTACTCCTCACCAACGTCTCCTGACACGCCTTTAACAAGGCCCACTCATCAGCGCCGACCACTACTTCCAACCACGCCAATAAACCCGTCCGGCACCGTGTACTCCTCACCAACGTCTCCTGACACGCCTTTAACAAGGCCCACTCATCAGGGCCGACCACTACTTCCAACGGCATTAAGAAAACGGCCCACATTATAAACGTCATCACTACGTCAAGGTACCTAACAAAATTAACTAAGCCATTAGGTTACGTAGATAAGTACACCCTTTGTGAACAAGTCAATATACGAGTATATGCCTGGTGTAACCCAATTGTCGTTTCATTGGAAGTGGTAATGATAACCCAGATCAGTAACGATTTTTCCACCTTTTTCCCTGAGATGATAGTCACTCTGCCCAAGCTAACCGAAGTTTCAACCTGTGAGCCATGAACCACCGCATGACTTAACTTGTGCTTGTGAGTAGTGAAGAGATTTCCGATTTTTATATTCTTAAAGTCACAGGAAATTCCATTGATTAAGCCGAGAAGTTTTAGTGATTTATTAGTGACATTATTAATGTGGTCACGAAAAGAAGGCTTAAAGTCTAAGGGCCTTAATAGATCTGACTATAGATAGAAAGACACAATTTAATTTATAATCAAAGAGGCTCCGTTTATTTGCTCTATAAAATGATATAATTTTACATTTATCAATATTTGGATCTAGGCAGTTAGTTTTACACCAATCGAGGAGCTAATTGGGAACTATCTGTTTCACATTCTCATTCAGGGTTGCTGATATTATCATCTTCAAAATAAACTCATTTTATGCTTCCATTTAAACTATACAATAAATCGTAACAAATAATAAGAGAATAAATGATTGTATACACCAAGAATTTTTTTTGCATACCAATGAAAACAATAATCGAAAAAAATTGCCTCTTTTTATTATTTTTCCCTCTCACTGGGGATGAATCCCTGAAAACATTGTCATCACGGTGTAACATGCGTGTAACAAATCTCCAATTTTGAAGTTGGTACGCGTGTTTTCTATATCGTTCTATTTGTTTATTTCTCGTCTGATGTCTAACACTGGCCCCGGCACGTGGCATCATTTTCAGGAATAAGGCTTTCATTTCAGAGCCGGGGAGGAATTCCAGAGTGTTGCTTGCTTCATGTTTATGAAATTGATGGCGGTAATCTCCCTTTTTCGCTGAATTCTATTACCGTCTTACAATTCACACTTTTGGATAAACACGATACAGTTATTACACAGGGTGTTTTAGTGCTACAGTTTACTAGCCTTTTTATTCGTTATTGTGAATACAATATTTAAAAATCTGTTTTGTTTATTATTTACTTTTAGAATTTGTGTGAGCAATTGCTTCATGGGAGTTTTACAATTAATACTTAACTAAAGAAGAAGGACGAGGGTGGACTGAGTGCTGTAGAAATGAAATCCCTGAAGCCTATGTGTAATAAATCCAGGTTAGTCTATGTCATAAATGTTGAGATCCGGAAAATCACACGACTAAAGAAAGTGTAGTGGACAAGATTAAGAATGGGATGCTTAGATGTTTGTAAGTCAATTGTAAAAGACGTCAAGATGGTCGAGGAAGCCATAACATGATGAAGTGAATAAAATACTTGAGTCCAGTCATGTCAAGTGTCAGAATAACAGAAGAGTATGTATGATACGATGCGAGAATGTGAACGAAGCAAGGAGTGTGTACCGGGACAGAGTTGTGTGGCGGTCTCCCCTCTCTGTCTGTTCCTTTGGGAAAATGATGTGATGGTTAGTTATTTTACAAAATATACATAAATTTAATTATTTTTAAATTATTTCGTAACGAATGAATTTAAAAATAAACTTAGTATTCACCACTTCATAAATATACATTGATATCTAAATCTTTCGAAAGCGATGCTTTCATCGTCGGGAATATATTAATGCATTCCCGACGACGAAAGTATCTTTTTCGAAACATGTAGATATCAATCAATGTATATTTATAAAGTACTGAATACTAATTATATTTTTTAAAGTAATTTATTAATAATAACGCCACAAAGTGAATACCAATTGTTTACAGAAATTATATTTATTACCGTTTCACAATGTGTGTCCCGTTCGTGTTGATCACACTTCAGGAAACTAGAGCAAACTTCATCGACAAAAAAACACGATAAGGGGAGGTCTATCACTATACAGAGCTTGCATTTCAAACCACTTTATAGCCGTCAAAAAATGTTTCACTATCAGGAGTTAACAATCTCTTATTTCCATTAAAATCATAAATCTATCGCAAAGAGCGTATTCTTCAGACCCTTCTATGTAAAATAGGGTACAATAAGGAGAAATAAATAAAAAGTTTAGAGTTTTGTTATATCCATACACTTGGAAGGCTTTTCATTAAGATTTAAATTTCATTATCATTAAAATTACAGCCTGGTTGGTCTTGCATAACCTCTGTCACGGAGAGAGCTTGGGTAATTATGAAACTATAAGTGAATTAAAAATTACTTTGTAATCAGTACTTTATTAATATACTCGTATACATATAGTTGTGATTACAAAGTATTTTTTTAATTAATTTACTAATAATGCCGCCACAAAGTGAATACCAATCTTCTGAATAAATTATAACAATGAAACTGTTCGAAAGGTTATGTTTCTACGGTTTGCAGATAATGTTTTATTGGGATTAATAGGGTATATGGTAAGGAATCATGTTAGCAACCCTATGATGAAAGATTTTTTGCTAGTTGGCAATTGCCTACAGCTTTAGATTAACAGAACGAAAAGAATTACAAGTGATATTTTTACCGCATCGGGGCCTAGGCGTTTAGTTTTAGCCATGATCATTTAAAAATTCTATTTCTTTTTATTTCCGATAAGTTATCCCCAAAAAATAATTTCAAAGCCCGTAATATCGGTTGTACGTTACGTGTAGGACCCGCACAATAAAAATAGTGTAAATATTTAGGCACGGGCATACAGGGACGCACGACTATTGATATTTGAGAATCCCCTTGTGAAAGTCGTTTGGTAGTTTCCCAATATAGATGTTGTCACTCCAAGTGTACTTGACTTATGGCATCAGCTAGTATGGTCGCTGAGGTAGCGGGTGGTGATGTCAGTGGTTACTGGGTGTAGAAGACTGTTCCTGTCTGGTAGCGGCAAGTCGAGGTATCCAAGGGAGGACATGTTGTCCATTCCGGGGTTGAAGTGAAAAGAGAGCACATACCGCTGTGCGGAAACTAAATTTCGGTTTGGTATTGCATTTATGGTGCAATCTTGACTTGCTATTGCATTTGTGATACAATATAGGCTATTGGCTCGGTATTGTGAAATACCAGCTCTCGGCTTGGTTATTTCACATGCTGTGCAATAATTCATATTTAGTTATAAATAAATATGTTTTATCTGTTTAAATTAATCCACTCTGTAGACACGTTAATAATTAAAAACCAGATATCCTTTATTTTCATAACAACTATTGCAATATTTTTTAACTACATATTTAGGGCTAATTTCCATTGCCAGAAATAATCTTTGGTCTTTATTAAGGAGGATACTTTTTGTCCAATTTTTTTGACATATTGAGGCATAACCAAAGCTGCTTTTTCATTCTCACATCTTATACAACAAATGATAAAATAATCATTCACCAAGCCAAAGTAACACATACACCAAGGGTATCTGTAATTAAGTTCACTGAAAGTATTTAATAAACAGCCCTTTAATATGTTGTCTACCTTTTAGTATTAGCACGAAGGCTGTAATATTCTGGGGGTGGGGGGTTGGAGGGTGAATGTCGCAAGTCAAATAAGGTAACCCGCATCAGCACACAGTAGCTAAGCTCGACACCCGATGTTCAGGTAATTCCTGGAACTATTTCCGATACCAACGCTTGATGTCCCCTCAGAACAAACGGTACAAGGTAATGTTCGTACCTAAGCCACAAGTCAAATCTAATTCAAGGGATATTAGGCGTAAAGTTTTTGACGTGAGCTATCTTAAGAGATTTATAATTGGTGAAAGTTATGAATAAGTAACCTCTCAGCCAGCGATATGTTATTGCATGACATGATTGACAAATATGAATATCCCGTGTAATTTTGGATTTAATCCGATAGAACGAACGATGATGTCAGTGATACAGTAGTCTACACATCAATGGCCGGTTAGTACCTACCTAATGTGATTTACAGAAAATTATGTAACTTTTCATAGTATGCAAAATTATAAATAACTATAAATATTTGTAAATGCAAATAATTATCGTCGAAAATATCAGTTAAACTTAGAGGATTTTTTATACCTGTTTCGAACATTTTAAAATCTGTTGTTCTCCAGTTTTAATTAAATTCCATAAAAATAAGATTTACGTCCACATACATAAAAATGAATGTTTGTCTGCCTGTCCTTGATTTTCTCAAAAATTACGAAACCGGTCTCGCTGAAAATAACACAGTTTATTCTAATGAGTGCTGGAGAGGTTTGGATTATTTTGAATAAAATCCAATATGTAAAACTGTTGCTATAACATTTTAAAAAGAGTATGAAAAACATTGAACCCGCCATGTTGTATTCTGGTTAGCTACAGATTACATATTCAAAAGAAGAAGGTTTTTTCGTGTAGAATATTTTCAAAATAGAAAACACAAGTATGTACCTACTTAAGAACTTTATTATTTAGATATATTTTGAAAAAATGAATGTCCGGGATAAAATAAAATTTTCAAATGAATGTTTCTTGTTTAGAGATAGTAATACTAGCCAAAAGACATTACTTTCGCTGTCAAATCAAATATGGCACCCAATCTACAAGCAAAAATTCATAACTTCATTATTATTAAAAAAAAACGAGCAAGGCCTGGTACACATCAGCTAGTTTAAAAAAACCAACTCTTTTTTAGCCACTAACCTTCTACATCAATATAATATCAAAATGAATTTTTTGATTTTAAAACCCTTGTAACGTTTTTTCCACTTATTTATTTTCGACCGGATCGGTTTCACCCTATCACAGGCATCGTCAGACTGGTACAATGAATACTAAATCTATGGTATTTACTTTTAATTTGTACTAGATAATTACAGTACCTTTAATTTTTAAAAAAGGTCATTCAGTTTAGGTGGGTATTTTGGCCATAAATTCAAAATTAAGTTTTGTATAAAACAAGGCGGGCAGCCCTTCGTCTTAAATAGAATAGTACTACTGAGCATACCCTCAAAAAAGTAACAATGGCAGTTCTAAGTTCAATTGCATTTAAAAATAGATAGGTTTATTAATACATTTTTTTACGGTACGCGAAAATCCAGCCCGCAACCTTTGACCCAATGTCGAATGCCTAGGTGTGCTAATAATAGTATGCGCAAATAAAGTTAATTCACCAAGCAATCTCACTAGGATAACCTCCCTGATAAGTTCCTTAGCAAAAGAGCCGACGCAGAATTCCAGATTGATATTGACGTTCAGTTCTTCATCCCAAGCGAAGCATTTCATTATTCGGCTTTCCAGCGGAATGACAGCCATTTTTACAGCTTCCCGGGATTTTGTTTTCCGTGGGATAAGGCTTTTTTCAGACAGCATAATACACTCCGAATTGGGGGTTCAGACCTCTCGTCATTTGCTTGACAGCTGTATTAGGCCGCCGCACCACATACTTGTTCCTTAGCGGGATCCGATTCATTTGCATACGTTTGTTATTCTATTATTTCTGCTGCAAAGCCTTTTTATTTTTGTTGCTGACATATCTTAACCCTTTTTCAGAGTGAGAGCTTAAAGCTTGGGGATTTAGAAAACTGTTGTAATTTTATCATTATTGTATTTGTATTATTTTATTTCAAGTATAACGTCTCCGGAACGAGCTCACCCCTTATGTACGGGACACTCTTTCAAGTGCCACTTTAAGGATAAAATAATTAGATTTATTATTTAATTCCAACCAGCTAAATTTTTGCAATCATTCACTCTGGTTTCTTTCCTAGAGTAAAACAGCATATTTATAAATATTTAGAATCTTACTTACGACTTGTATTGAGTGCTTTTGCTCAGAAAAATACATTAAAATACGTTTCTAAATAGAGCGGTTTCATGAGAATATCAGCACGGAGCCACCTTGAAAAAATCAGTTTTAACCGCTCTACAAATTTATCATATGGGCTTGCAGTGTCCATCATCATCAGGGCATACGTCTATCATCCACCCTGATGATGGACACTGCGAGGCTATCTGAAATGTTGGCTAAAGGAGGAGGTGATTTCTAATTATAGTAGGTACAAATATTATTATTTTTTCACAAATCAAGTAGGTTAATATACTTTCATTAACTAACTAACCATCACGCCGTTTCCCCGCAGGGGTAGGCAGAGAGGACGGACCGCCAAACAACTCTATCTTGGCATACGCTTCTTGCTTCATTCACATTCATACAACGCCTCATACATTCTCTTCTGTTATTCCGACTTCTGACATGGCCCGACTCGAGTATTTGATTCACTTGATCGTGCCATGTCTTCCTCGGGCGTCCCCAGGCTCTTCTTCCATTCACATTCGCGTCATATATTCTCCTTACACTCCTTTCTTCGTTCATTCGCTGTACATGCCCAAACCATCTAAGCGTCCCTTTCTTAATCTTGCTCACTACGCTTACATCAGCCTTGCATTTTTTACGAATCTCAACATTTTTCACTCGATCATACATGGTTTTACCCCACATTCGTCTCAGAGATCTCAGTTGTACAGCATTCAGTCTACTTTCATCCTTCCTCTGCCAGTTCCATGCCTTTCATTATATTTTCATAAATCAAACAGGTAATATATATATATATACATATTTTAAAGAGTATTCTAGGTTCTGAATTTATTGCCATTAGACGACAAAAGATGTGTAACTAACACAAAATGAAACGCGGAGCAGTTTTTATTGTATTTTTTAATTGTTTTTTGTCTTGCTACATAGCAATCCCGTGATTTCTAAAACTCGTTTTAAGACAAGAGATGTGTAAGAAACTAATACAAATTGAAACGCGGAGCAGTTTTTATTGTATTTTTTAATTGTTTTTTTGTCTTGCTACATAGCAATCCCATGATTTCTAAAACTCGTTTTAGGACAAGAAAAAAAAATTATACAAGCGATACAAAACTGAAGTTGAAATAACATGTAGGGACTGTAGTTATCGAGTTAAACCACTGGCAACTTTTGTCAAGTGGCAACATTAACACGCGCATGCGTGTTCAGCAGCGAACGGAATGTTAGTACATTTGAAAAAACCAACTGATATTCGAGTTCGTGTGACGTTGTCTTGCGGTTCATAATTCATAATCCCTACATATTAAAATCTTCCGCGTTTTACTCCTTCTGATAAAACATCGTGTGTGTCTCAAGTGAAATTAATAGAATTCTGATTAAAAACAGATGAACTGCAAGCCATACAATAAAGTAGCTAGGGGAAAGGGTTATGGTTATTTTAAAAAGTATCCCAAATAATATAGACCGTAAGTATTCATACATACCCACGTAGTTAAAAATACATTTACAAAGGCTGTTTATTAATTATAATTTATGAGAACGAGAACAAAAAAAAAAAAACAAAAAAGAAACCTAAGATAAAAATAGGTCTTGCGTGAAAATCATTGTTAAAACTTACGGCTTTTGACCCCGTTCTACTCTTAAGAAGTAAACAGACTAAGGTAAATAGAATTGCGGGAAAAAAAAATAATTAGTAATAAATTGCGTTGAAACAACAGAGAAGGGTAATAAGATTAGGTATTTTTAATTTTAAATGATATTAAAATATGTTCTTTTCAAGCATTACTATTAATTTGAATCATCAACTATTGGTGTTTTCCAAATCCGAATACATACAAACCTACGATATGTAAATATTTTGATAGATGGGAAACAAATAAAACTCTTTTTTAATAACATTTTCATAGGTTTTAAATTTTCGTCTCTTAAAATATATAAAACCAATACCAAACAGCGGTTTTACATGAAAAGTTAGTTTGTCAAAAGTGGTATGTGGGAAACCAATAATCGGGTGGAGACAATTTAATTATGTTACCCCTCACAATACCGCTACTGTCTATACGGTGTACAGACAGGGGGACTATATCACCACCCGTCTGGGCAAAGTTGTGAGGCGGGTCCAAGGTAGGGGCTGTAATGAGGGATTTATTTATGCGGGTCTTGAAGAGGACCAGATTATATGAAGGAGGAAAAACAGATGCCAGTAGCTCGTTCAAGTTTCGCGTATGTGTACCCGTACACTGGAGATCAATGCTGCTAGTACCTTCAATCAAGTTCCATTTAAATACCCGTAGAACAGACTCAGCATATCTACATTGCGTTTGTGCATTAGGTCTGGGAAATCGGTCTGTAAACAACTGGTTGTAAATCAGGCGGACCGCCCTCCTTTCGACAGAATCAAACATGTTTTTCAAGTATTTTGGAGCTACAGCCAAGCGGTGGCTCCCAAATTCAATCGTTAGACGTACTTGAGATTTGTACAGGGTTAACAGTTGGTCACTATTAAAGAATCTGCTAGCCTTATACAACACGCCCAGTTTTTTGGAAGCAAGATGTACTCCAGCTTCGATGGAGCCCCGATACCTAAGTTGGTGTAAAATACTTACTCCAAGCATTTCAATGAAGTTCTTATTGTGTAGGGTTCTCCCATCAAAGTGCACCTTGCAATAGCAATTAATGAAAGGCTTCTTCCAATTAATTTGGTGGCTTTCTAAAATTTAAATAAAATGGTTTAATAACAAGTTACACCAAACAGATTATTGGCAATTTGGGAAGCGCAAATATATTTCAAAACGGATTTTTGGGGCACTTCGTGGTATTAAGTTGACCACTATTGGATGTGGCAAACCTTAAATTAACAATTTTATAGCTGTTACTTGTAAATACACTTTGCTTGGAATAGGTGCATTGTTTGCGAATCTGTTGATAATTTCAAGAGAACAAATTTAAAAACATGATTATCAAAAGTTCCCTGGCCTTTTTAGAAGAAAAGTCTTGTATTTTATTATTGATGGGCTTCCATCAAGTAGTATTTAATAAATGACTTTGTATTTTTTGACCGCCTGAAAATGTTTTGTTTATTTTTTGGAAAAAAAGCTTAAGCGGGCTATTGGCATGACGATCACGTCGTAATAAGGGGGCTTTTCTGTTTTTCCACAGATTACAAGATTACGCTAACGGCACCGCCAATTAAATGTCCTGCCCCAATTTCAGGATACTTTCAGGCTACTTTTGGACGACTTTCAGTCGTTTCAGGCACAAAGACGTGACAAAAAGTTGGCAGCCCCAGAGTCGGGCTAATGACAGTAACATTGATTGGAAAACTTCACTTCTAACTACCCGCAAGTCCTGAGGCTATTGGAAATAACGGCAAATTATCCGAACCGACCAACTATTAGCGGCTGAGGCTGACTATTCAACTGAACTCGTGCGAAAGAATCTGACCATGAATTGAATCGTGTCGGGTCGTTTTACAAACCGGAACATTGTGGATGTATTAATAATTGGCAAGGCGCTTAATTTTGAAACAATCTCTGGTTTATAACAAAAAATTACTTGTGTTAATTCTGAAACAGCAACATTTCACTTACGGTATACTTCACCTCTCAAAGGGGAAGAAATGTATACGCAGCGTCATCCGTAATAATTATTGGTAGGCTTTTTTTCGCTTCTATTTTATTTTATTTTACTGGTACATTGTTTTTTTTTTTTAAATTTAGTTTCAATACATATTTTTTTCATTAAGTTGTTTTATTTTACAAAGCTAATAAGACAATATATGATGTTTTTCTTAGACTTCCTCACTAGGGGTTCTAGGTTTTATTTAAAAACTGATTGTTTTTAAGCTTCTACGAAGTTATTAACAAGATGCTGGATAACTTCTCTTCTTTGATTTTTTTGTGCCAGGTTTTGATTTGGTTTTTGAAATCATTTGCCTTATCTGTTTTTTATTTTTTTTATGCGAAAGTGAATTATATAGCTTACTGGAGAGATATTTATAATTCCTTTGTCCAAAAGCAGTTTTAAATTTAGGAATATTCATAATATCATCTTGTTTCGCTCTTATGTGTTTACACGTAGTTTGCTCCTTGTATTACAATTATAAAAATGAACTAGAAATTCGTTTCAGGTATTATTACACCTACTGGGTATTCTAAATGCACAATATTTATGAATTTTTTATATGGAATTTTTTATAGATAAAGCATGTTTTTACGTGTTCAAAGATTGTGTTTTCAGAGACCCTTTGACCAGTATTCGTCCAACGTAAAACGTCGAAGGAGGAACACATATTAACAGAATATATCGCGAAATAAAGGAAGGACCCGAAAAGCCACAACAAATGTAAGTACACTTTTTAAAAGAAACGGGAACCAAATTGATCAAAAAATAACTTGGTGGTTTGGCGAACTCTCAGCCTTATGGTTTGCGGCCTTTTTGTTGACTATGTTATTACGTGACGTAAAAAGTTGGTCTGGGTAGTACGCTAGGGTAGTAAATTTTCCATGCAATGCCGATAGGAAGATTTCGTATAAGTTTTCAGGCCCCGCAGACAAATTCCTAGCAGGCTCTTGGTGCAATGCTGGGCAGGTTATTATTCTACCGTATAACAACTTCCGGTATCATACGACAAAGGTGTTTTAAAAGATGGTGGACGTAATATATTATGTTAATTAAGTTTATACTTAAATCAATTCTTTCTATATACTCGTATATGGAAAAAAAGGAATAAGATATATTTCATCTCGTATATACCACTATTTAAACAGTGTGGTTTTTAAATATTAAGAAAGAAGTAAATAATACCCATAAATATTAAAGAACGCTTTATTCAACATTCCCTTGATAATAATAATAATAATGATGATGATGATGATGATGATGATGATAATGATGATGATGATGATGATGATGATGATGATGATGATGATGATGATGATGATGATGATGATGATGATGATGATGATGATGATGATGATAATGATGATGATGATGATGATGATGATGATGATGATGATGATGATGATGATAATAATAATAATAATAATAATAATAATAGTTTTACATCACCGGGCTTTCCAGTGCTGAGGATATCAGTAGGTGTTGATTATATTTCCCTATTCTCCTCCATAGAAATATTTTGTTAAGCCATTATTTCATAAATCGGGCAAATCAAAGCGCGATTAAGTTTCCACAACACAATTGAGTGAACATAATGTGATAAAATCTAGATTCTAATAATTATTGGATTATCTTGTTGAATCACAGGAGCTTAGTAATTATGATCACGGTGAGTGAATGTTCATATAATTCTCAAACATGAATAATTTGACACATGGTATTCCTACAAATAATTTTTTAAACTTGTTTTTTAAAAAATGAGGAGAGGAAATAATTTAACATCTTTCATATACCTCTAAAAAATTAAGAACAAACTTTTTAAGAATAAATAAGTTATGCTATAAAATATGCAGGTCCCTTCCTTTGTCCAACTATGTAAGTTTTCATGTTCAACGAAAAATCCACGTGACTGTGACGTCGCTGATTTTGAAATATCATCAATTTTTTAATAATTAAATAAGGTTCCATATTACCAGCGAGGTTCATTTTAGCACCCTTTCCTGTATTTAATTTTAAAAATAAAAACTTCATGTAACTTTGCATGCAGAATGGTCAAGAACTTTTTATCATAAATTAAAAAATGCGTCTCCTTCAACTTATTATGAAAGAAATCACCAATAAAATTTAAAAAAAAACAAACCAACCATCAGGCCGTTTCTCCGCAGGGGTAAGCAGAAAGGACGGACCGCCAAACAACTCGATCTTGGCATTCACTTCTTGCTTCATTCACTTTAAAACATCGTTTCATACATTGTCTTCTATTATTTCGACTTCTGACGTGACCGGATTCAAGTATTTGATTCACTTGATCTTTCCATGTCTTCCTCGGGCGTCCCCTATTTCTTCTATACATGGTTTTTTGACACATTCGTCTCAGAGATCTCATTTCTACGGCATTCAGTTTACTTTCACCCTTCCTCTGCCAATTCCATGCCTCACTGCCATACATCAGGGTTGATATCAGCACTCCATTGTGGACTGCTAGCTTCGATTCTTTGGACAGCTTGTTGTTAGCGCCAGCCGCGTTCAGTTCTCTGTTATTGGAGTTTCCTGCATTCAACCGTCTTTCAATATCCCTATCGGTCTTTCCATCTCTCGTAAACATACTTCCCAAATATATAACCTCATCGACCTGCTCTAAGTATTCATCATTCACAACTATATTGCAAACTTTTTTCGTACTCTCTTTCAAACACCATGACTTTTGACTTACATTCATCATTAGCTCATTATTCATACATACTTCGTTCATCCTAGATAAGCGGGATTGTAGATTGTCCATACTGTTAGCAATACTTTCTGATTACTCATTTTCGCGCCCAAACCCACCTCTATGTATGGATTTAATAACTACGGTGACATTACGTAGCCTTGCTTAACACCTTTTGTGAGGTCAAACCACATCAAAGCAACAGCATGGTGATTTAAATTGGAAAAACTATAAAAAAAGAAATACAGCTAAAAAAAGTTTTTTGTTGTTAAAGCGACAACAAATAAGTAAAGGCGAGAATCAAGAAAATTACACCCCTTTTCTGTCCGGAATTTTTAGACCAGTGCTAATATTTTCAGTTCGCAACGTGTGTTCCATAATGAGCTATAAAACTTTAAATTATCCACGCAACCGCGCTAAGGTCAAGCCGCCGTGGTCATACCATTTGTTCTTTTAAATTATTCGGATAGAAAAAAAAAGTTTAAATTTATTAGGAAAAAAAATGAAACAATGAACAGCCCTAGCGATGTAAGCTGTATAATATTAAACAAAAGCCTCCGAATAGAACCTTTATCACCTGGAAGTTGGGAAGAAAGTGGATATGGGATAAGGTCCTGAATATATCGTGTCTGGTTCTTGTTCACCCGGGATGGTCACTTATAAAGTCTTACCAACTCATTGAACTAGCAGAATGATGAAAAGTTTCAGCGCTTCTATGAAATATAGTCCGAGTTATTATTCAGGAGAACAGAAGAGAATAAACCACGTCACTGTCGAGCAGGTGACTTTGAATAAGTAATTCCTTTGTTTCGGGGTTATTGCTTATTAGTAGACATAGTCAATTGTTAACTAGGTTATGTTGAACAATAAAATCATATGTGATTATGAAACTCAATTTAATTATAAACACATTACAGTTTTTTTTTCCTTCTACTAGTTGCTGGTTTCAGAGTGGAAGATCAACCGGGATCACAAAAATCTGAAAATTTCATCAGAAAAGCTTGAGCAGCTTTGATTGAATTGATCTGAATAGCCAGGTAATTCTCAACCACTCTCTTCCTCTTTCTCTACCCGTACTTCAGAAGACAATTTAAAAAAAAAATTTGGAAAGCTCAAGTTCAGTGGATTATAACTTTAAGTATTAATTTGTAACGATTGAAACTTTTTTTACATAGGAAAGACTTCAAGAAATTTTAGTATTAGAGTTAAGGAACGCTTAAGGTTTTTAAATAATAATAATTTATCTGATTTTGCAAATCATATTTTGGAAACCAATCATTCATCATTTTGATATAAATAAAGGTTTAAAAATTTTACATACAGAATAATCAATTTTTTTTTAAATATCTGTCTCTTGAAATTATTTTCGTATTAATATAAATATAGAAAATAATGTATTTTTTAATTTCTAATGCAAATTCTTTATTCAGTGTTTTGTAATATTTTTTTATTGCTATTTTTCATTAATTACTTCCCTACTTTAATCAATTTTTGTTTATGTTCATAATTTGTCTATTTTTATATTATTGTGTTCTATGTTTATCATTTGCCTATACTTGACATTTAAGACATTTAATTTTTAGTATTCTTTATATTCCTGATAAGGAAAGAATCGCTTTCGAAAGATGTTGATATGTACATTTAAAAAAAGTGGTGATTACAAAGTAATTTTTAATTCATTTATTGATTATAACTTCGTTTTAAAAATAACTATATGCGTACATATAAAGCATATAGTAAACTTAAGTTATATTAATATTGATTGAAAGGATATGATAGTATAGCCTCCTTGTTACCTAGTTACCTTTCGTGCAGTTAAATAGATCCGCTATATCTACGTATTTATGATTTAATGTAGGTTGTGTTGTTACATTTAAATGGGATTTTGGAACATGTTGCTCTCGTAAATATAAGAAATTGGAGGAGGTTAAATTATGAAAATTATGCACAGGTCATTAATTTCATCGATAGATATCGTATTGTAATATATAAAAGGTGAGGAGTGACAAGTGTGGTTTTTGCACTTTTCTCGTATAATTTTATTATTATTATCAAAAAACCGAAAACCGGCGATACCGTGTCGTTGCTTCGGAGCTCTTCCCAAATTAATAACAAAATTCCTTAGAGGTTCATTCACGTGAAAACATACTGTTATTTATATTTCCACAAATGATACCACTTTTGATATAGGAAGAGTTGATAGTCCAATATCCAATCATATTAAATCCATGATAGTGTTTTCAGCTTAGTATTTATCAATGCACTGCACCCTGCCAAATACAACTATGAGACTTTGAAACCTATGGAATACAGGGGGTCGGTTCTCGAATAGAATATTCCCCGTATCCTGCCCTATCCTGTACACACATCATAACTGTCACTCCTTAAGATCCTGTAAGCAGATACGCTGCATTGTGAAAGGGGACGATCGGAACAATAGTAATTAAATGCTGTAAGTTGTAAGCCACCGAATCACTGCAAGAGAAACGTAACGAGATTCAAAGGTTAAGGGGGTTATTTGGTTTGAGGTAGTGGTGAGGTTAAGGGTGGGTTGAACAGGGAAGAGAGGGAGACAGGGTGGTTTTGGTAAACATTACAACAACCGTATTATCCAACGTTTTCTCATTTCCCGCGGAAGCCTTTTTCGGAATATCATTAACACATTTAGGTCGTTTGAGATTATTTTTATAGCCGTATAACAAAATCAACCGAATAACTTGGAATTCGCTGAGTTAAGCCAGTATAAATTCACTTTTTATTCTAAATCAATACGTTTTTTTATCATGTAAAACATTTTGAGTATATCCAATCGTCTAGAAAATATTATACTTAATATCGTTGTCGCCAGTAACCGGATAAATTTCGTAATTTATATTTGTTAATGGATTTTAGGAAATCACCCCGGGTAATATTTTAATCTAAATTGATAACAGCATGGTTGAGTGATTACGATCCTTGGCTATAAATTCGGAGGTCGCGAGATCAATCCCGGCGTTCGCGAGTGAACTTTATTTGATTAAATAGTGCTATTTCACAATTTATTGATACATTTTTTTTTGTATATTTGCGGCAAGTTAATGAAAGATCACCATTCAGAATCGAAACATTGCTTGAAATGGCTTTCACTATATTTGGTGATCAAATCTGAATAGCGAGGTATTTCCTCACAATCCTCTTCCCCATCTCCATCTGCTCCCAACTGCCTTTAGCTACACAACATACTCCAATTAGAGATGCCATAGTCTAACTGGCTCTAGACAGTTAGGAGCAGCTAGTAGTTAGGACTCTTTTGCGGTTCTCACACGAAAAAATATATGCTAATAAGAATTTTAAAGTTTTGCTAGGCAAATATTATTCTAAGATATATTATTCGCTACTTTGTACGACATAATTAAATTGATATAAAATATATAAGGAAGGTTTACGAAATAAACATGAAATGCATCAATATTACCCGAAAAAAGGAAGTTGTTTCTTCGAATTAACCACTAGTTTAATTATATCTGTTACAAACTGGTTTTGCTTATAACTAAGCGTCATCAGAGCACCGTTTTACCTATTATCAACTAACCACCAAACATGTGATACATACGCGAGAAGATCACCGCACGAGCGGTTCCACCGGAATACGTAATGACGGCAGATATTGCATTTCACGGTGAGATAGAATACAAGGTGACAAAAGGCCAGATGAGAGAGAAGGGCGGAAGGGGATTTCGGAGGTTTTAACAGGTAACGTATTTTTCTGGGCTAAACATACTTAGATATTAACCCCTCTGTTTCATACTTATCGTTAGGAACCCTATTTTTTCATCCTGTACGTTCACAAACATTGTTATGACATAAATTTCGGAATTTTTAAAATGTATTTCGAGTTTACCAAGACCTATCTTTAAATACAGGGCATCATTACATAATATGTAAATTTATAATTCAAATAAAAAAAAAAGTAAGACGAATGATATCAAAGAGGTCGACAACCCACAGTATTTTTAAAAGTTTTTTTTTCAGATATTTATTAGACATAATTAATTAAGAACATTGTATACATGGTAATAACAAAAGTGTATTTAAGTACTGATTTTTTTGTTTATTTATTTAAATAATCCTTTTAGTTTGCTTTTTCAAATTTAATACCTCCCTTATTGAGAAATTCTCGTGTTTAGGGAGGGAGTACTAATATTTATTGTTCCACATTTAATAATTTCAACAGTACTACCATGAACTAGATGTTCTGGTGTCTACACTACACTAATTTAAAAAAATTAAAGGAAATTTTTAGAAATACAATATACCTATATAATGTATGTATATAAACATATATACATTTTTTCAAAGTGAACTTATAATATACAACTAAAATTAGTTTCTTGTAAAGTGTATTGTTAAGTTTTTTGTTAAAAAATTCATAATTATTTTCATCTTGTATATCTTTGGGAAGTTCGTTAAAACATTTTATGGCAGAATAAGTGTAATGGTGTTGAGCTGTTGTTGCATTAAGTTTAGGGATTATTATTTGTCCTGTGGTTCTCGGCCTGGAGCTCAATGACTATAATTTTAGATTTTCTTTGTGGATTTGAAGTAATGAATTTTTTTGGTATATTGTATTTAAATCTAAGACTTTAAATTCGTTGAATAACTCACAGGTAGAAAAATAAGATGTTTTTTTTTTAATTATTCTAATCAGTCTTCTTTGGACTATTTCCAATGGGGCTAAGTTAGTTTTAAACTCTCCTCCCCAGCCTATTATTCCATATTGTAGAATTGATTGTGCTAAAGCATAGTAAACCTTCAGTAGCATAGATTTTTGTAAAATATTTCTTAGTTTGAGGAATATGTAGTATAGTTTTCGAATTCGTTTAATATTTTGAGCAATATGTTCTGTCCATTTTATGGGTTGATCTATTGTTATTCCCAAATAGTTACAAGAGATTTTTTTAAAATTATAATACCTGTACAAAATAAAATACAATAAACCTTCCCCTTTTGTAATTTTCTGAAAAGGGGATGACAACCAACCTTAAACTTTCAAAAAACTGGTTGGACTGACGGTTTTAATATACATAACCACAGACAAATTTAGTACCTGACATTACTACGTTGCTGCGAGGGGATAAGGCTTTAATTAATTATTTTAGGAGAATTATCCAAACACACGAAACTTTGTCTATCGGAATCTAAAAGCTTCGCCTTTAAAAAATATTTTTCCTTTGATGTTGGATTATTTTCCATGAATTTCTTCCGATAAACACGCACCAATATTTGAGTTTCACCAGCGCGGTGTTTTGGGGTCGGAAAAAACCCCTTCTGTTGATGTTGCATTGAGAGAAATAATGGAAACAATGAATAAAAATAACGAAGATAATTTGAAAGGGGGAGGCGGTGAGCTTAGTTGATCGTGAGACATAAAAAAAGACGGCTTCATCTGTCGAGATGGAGAAGCATTATCGAACTAGATATTTGTTGTTTGTTTGTTTGTTTTGTGATGTCATTTTACGGATCATTTTTATTCGTATACATTTACTGATATTCTTCGTTTGCGTGTACTAAAGTGGCTATTTGTATAAAGGTAGGCTTACTGTCTGTTGACAATCTCATCCAACCGATGAATTTTGATGATCACAACGGGAAAGGTAAAAACACATTAACACCGTAGTACCTGTACCCAGAGGTGACGGAATTAGAGCTCCCCGAGTTTTAGAAAGAAGTATTGTAATTTTGCACCTCCTTTTTGAATAGAAGATTCTCACAATAGACGGGTACTTACCGATGGAGGCCATAGTTCCACTAGCTCCGGATAAAGAATGTATTTTTGTTGTGTTTCACAGTGAGTTGTAAAAATGCTCGGACAACTTGTGTGCGTGTTCGTACGAGGTATTTTTTGTGTTTTGTGTAGTGTTTTAAAGTTTGTTCTAAATCTGGTGTTAACACGCTAACACGCTGAGCCCCGATAAGGTGCCAGTACCGTGGGCCCGACTACTCCTAAAATATTGATTTACAACTATTATAATCCTCCATGGTCGAGGGGTAAGGCTCTCGACTACGAATCCGAAGGTCGCGGGTTCAAATCCCGGCGTGCGCAAGTAAATTTTATGTAATTAATTTGTGATTTTTCACAACTAATTCATTAAAAAATAATATATTGTATATTTGAGCACGTTCCAGAGTGGAAGATACTCCCAGTATCGCCCTGGTGAAAGACTACCTTTCAGAATTGAAACGTTGGTTGAAATGGCTTTTGGCCATGTTTGGTGACCAGATCTGAATAACCAGATATTTCCCGACCTTACCCTCCCCTTCTCCTTCCCTTCCCCAATGCCTTCAGCCACATAACAATCCCTAATTGGAGATGCCATATTCTCACTGACTCCAGACGGTTGGGAGCAGTAGGAACTCTTGTGTGGTATTCATTTTAAAAAAATAAAAAAATCTTACAACGCGAAAATGTTTTATTTACCAAATAAAGTGTTTCGTGTTGCATATGTGTTAAGTTAAAAATTGAATAGTAAATCTCCTCAGAGTGGCTTAATAAGCGATTGGAAATGTAATTGGGAGGTAAATTGATTAGCCTAAAAACTAATCATTTTCTTTCATTGATAAACTTATTTATTACGTAATAATTGTTATCTCGTATTAAATACCGTGCTGGGAAAATCAATTTTAGCCAAAAAAAAGCGTATATTGTATTTTCTGATTATAAATTTATGTTTTCTCCATGTTTATTGCTGCGCACAACCGGATAACGAATCCAAATAAACACTTTTGAAAAGGCTGTGTTGTCCAAGTATTGGGAAAATACCCAGCACTTACACATGCACACAGTTCACTTACACATTTATAATCAATCCTTATAACAAATAACATTTTAAAATCATCTAATCAAGCCAAATTCTAAACATAGACATATCTTTCTGGAGTATTTTGTAAAAATGAATAACTAACTTATTTAGTAATCTGAATATTCCTAGTGAGAAAAGCGTCGCTTTAGAAACATGTTAGTATGCATATATTAATAAAGTAGTGATTACAAATTCTTAATTCATTTATAAATAACTATTCAATTTTTATTTTGGTTTTGATATGATTGGTATACAGAGATTCAAAACTCAGAGTTTTCTGAATCAAGCATAATTAAAAATGATTATTTAATGATTCTTTACCTTCGATTATCTGTTGGTGGTGAGTGGGTGACTTCAACCTTAATAACTACACTGCTACTGTAGGGGCAGGATTTTAATACTTGCGGAGGATTGATTTTCGTTTTTTGTATTTAAATATTTCGTTCTCGCTGTATTTAGCGAGAGAGTTTATTGATGGGTTTTCATGAATCACTAATTGTTTGAAGCACTATATAGTGGCTGAGTTGGCATCGCGTTCGGGTCTCACCCAGGCGTCGTGAGTTCAATTCCTCGGATGGCTAAGTCCTCCATTACGACACAAGCAACGTCTTCCGCTTACTGTGATGTTAGTAGGGATTTTCAAATATTGTCAGGTTATTCATAACCAGGGAATATATACCTCTTTCTTTTGAAAAAAAAAATATATATATATACACCACATGTGATCCCGAGCGGGAAGGCTTTTCATATCTTCCCCACATCTAGGGGTATAAAAACTAAATAAAATAAAAACTAAATAATAAATTGGTCTCAGTATCACAGTATGTGAGTTGAAAATTTCCCCAAAACACTTTTCCGTACTTAATCTTATATATACTAACATAGACATATCCATAATATGTAGAGATTCCTGAACAGATATTCATAATTTTTCTCGGTGTGCTTACTACAAAAGAGAAGCTACTGATTTTCGCTACTATTTTTGATACATGTTCTTTCCAGTTTATGATTGAATCTAATTGTATTCTCAGCAATAAACAAGTTTGGGATGATTCGATATCATTATTATTAAAGTTTATATTTATCTTCATGGGTGTAGCTTGTACTGGACAAAATTTCAGAACTTGTAATTTGTTTGTGTTGGGTGTTAAATTTTTCGACAACAGGAAGTTTGCTATTGATTGACAGGTTTCGTTAACGTGCTTATTAAAGTTGTAAATGTCCCCAGTAAACGCAAATAACAAAGTGGTATCATCCGCAGACATTGAACACTCTGTGCTAGCAATAATCGGAAGTTCGTTTATATAAATACGGAAGAGGAGAGGCCCAAGAATGCTTCCTTGGGGAACACCCTTGTTAAGAGGTCTCTAATTCTATGATAATATGCTTTTTCGTCAATGTTTAAAATTTTGTCTTTCAGCTTGACTGTGACATTTTAAGGCTAAACCTCTTACGCCAGTTTGAAATTAAATGGACGAAGATTATGATCAACATTATTGCATGCTTTTGAGAGGTTGAGAAAAATGCCTACAGTTTTTTTAATGGCATTAATAATTTCCAAAAATTTGTTAAAAAAATTAAAGGCTGCTTGTTTTGTAGAATGGCTTTTACAAAATACAAATTGTTTAGGACATATTGGCATCACGTCCCGTAAATTCATGCGCTGAATTGGTCACATTCCAATACACTGTTACAAATCCTATGCAGTTTTAAAACTAACGATTGAAACTATTGTGATAGGGTTTTTTCATGCTTGGTAATAAATACGCCTTTTTTTTTAACTCCCACGTATGATAAATTAAACCATCCTCCTGGTAACCATCACCCTCAGTTCGCGAGAGAGAGAGATTGGGTTCTCTGAAACGCGCCCGCCCCAATAGGATATAGTACAATTCTAATATAATACATCACTCTATAATTCAAACATTGTGAATAAATATTTTAGTATTTGTTTCATTGGTAGTAACATGCTATTTATCTAACGTCGGGCACAAGAAACACATTTAGAATGCTTGAATTTATTTTTTTCAAATCTCAATCTTCTTCGTTTTTATAAATGAAAATCTTCAAGACATGTCAAATAATTTCCCAAATGAGCTTCATCGGAGCAGTTGTGTAGAGCGATGTAAACCCTCGAAATGAAAATAAAGCCTTAAAAAGACGAGACATGGTTTGCGCTGAAAAGTTAGCATTCGCGAAAGAGAAATAAGTGGGACACATCAAAGGCATTTGCTGCCTTTCAGTTTTTTCACCCCTTGAGAATTTGGTAAATGTCGCGGCGTGGATTGATTGATTTATTTTAAGGTGGTGGATGATTGATTCGTTGATATCATTTGCTCAATCTGAGTTCCATGTGTATATTATAAAAATCACCACACGCTCACGGACACTGCAAAATGAAAGGAATTTGCCCTGGGATACGATACAATAAATTCATAAGAAAAAATTAATACTCTTTAAAATCATAGATGACCACTTAAATGTAAAATAAACAAATTTCATTTTTGCGTATTGGTAATATTATTAGTTTTTTGTAAAACCAAATCGTGTTACTAATAAAACGATAGTTTACGCAGCTACATGAAGTATGTTTATTCCTACTGCGTAGGTATAATACCTGCTTTTCAAACACACGACAATTTTTTTTTTTTTTTTAATAAAGACCAATAACAGTTACGAATAACCCGATAATATTTGAAAATCTCCTACTTGTGTCACAGTAAGCGGAAGATGTTGCCTGTGTCGTGATGGGGGATTCCGCCAGCCGAGGAACTGAACTCACGACGTCTGGGTGAGACCCAGACGCGCTGCCAAATAACCATCTGTTCTCAACTCGGTTATGTTTTCTCTATTGGTGCGTTTTTGTATAAATTATTGCTTGCTCAATATTAATCAATTATTTTCCTAGACTGTAGATTGTATCATTTTTGAAAATACTTAATTACTCGAACCTTTTCTTTTAAAATATTTGAAATAATATAGTTTTTTCACCGACACGTTAACACTAATAATATAGTAATATAGTTTTTTCACCGACACGTTAACACTAATAATATAGTAATATAGTTTTTTCACCGACACGTTAACACTAATAATATAGTAATATAGTTTTTTCACCGACACGTTAACACTAATAATATAGTAATATAGTTTTTTCACCGACACGTTAACACTAATAATATAGTAATATAGTTTTTTCACCGACACGTTAACACTAATAATATAGTAATATAGTTTTTTCACCGACACGTTAACACTAATAATATAGTAATATAGTTTTTTCACCAACACGTTAACACTAATAATATAGTAATATAGTTTTTTCACCGACACGTTAACACTAATAATATAGTAATATAGTTTTTTCACCAACACGTTCATTGTAGTTGACCTACAGTATTAAATGAATAATGTTTTACTTACTATATTAAATTTGTTATAATTTCATCATGCCTCGCAATCTACACGATACAGATTACCCAATTCTTTAAAATAGATTGTATACTTAAATAATAATTATTAATATTGATTCATTATGAACCTTTATCAAGGTAAGATAGCTTTTATTACGTAAATACAGTCCTGGGCGAAAGCTTAAGTATAAGTAAGATCACTCTTAAATCTGTTCGGTAACTAATGTATAATAAAATCTTTGTTTAACTGTATATACTTTAACTATTTATATCTATTCAAAAAATATTCATATCATTAACAAATTAACTGTGGTCTAAATGTTTATTGTGTACAACACAACCTTCAAATAAATTTAAATAAAATGGGGCGCCGTCAGCTTCACTCGAACTAAAATCCCTATTTCTTTTGACTATGCCCTTTATGGCACAATACTAATGAAAACGAAAGAGGCAAAGGATTTGGGATTGGTGTTAGACCAGAAGTTACTTTTTGACTGCCGTATCGAATCCATGGTTGCAAAAGCTTCCAAGATATTTGGCTTTGTACTCAGAATCTGCAAAATATTTTAAAAGGGTAAACACAATAAAAATGCTGTACTTCGCGTATGTACCCGGTTCATTGGAGTTTACCTCTCAATTCTGGAATCCCAGGTGCATAGCACATACAGAAAAGATTGAGAAATTACAAAATTGTTTTCTGCGATTCCTCGGTTTTCGGGGCTATCGTCGATATTGCCCTGAATTACTTGAACGAATTCAATTGAGAGTATCTAACAGACAAACCAGACAAAACCACACACTAAATCAACCTCAATGCAACACTAACTCAAAACAAAACACCTTTATTCACCGCACTTCACAAATTTTTAATACTTCATACAGTGAGTTCGACTTATTCAACACAACCCCTTATAATTTCAAACCTAAAATCAATAAATAACCTTCACACAATACATATTACTCTACACATACTAGATCCTTTCCCTTCCCCTCCCTTCTATCACCCTAACATCATAGGCTAACCTTCTAACTTTTCTTTTTTAATTGAATAATTTAAATACTAAGTGAAAACCTATCATTAGTTCATTTTTTAAATATATTTACCTTTTTTATATGAATACCACACAAGAGTACCCAACTGCTCCCAACCGTCTGGAGCCAGTGGGACTATGACATCCCTAATTTGGGGAATGTTGCGAGGCTGAATGTATTGTGGAGAGGAAGTAGAAGGGGTAGAGGAAGATGGGGAAATATTTGGGTATTCAGATCTGGTCACAAAACACGGCTAAAAGCCATTTCAAGTAACGTTTCAATTCTGAATGATGGTCTTTCACCAGGGCGATACTGAGAGTATCATCCACTTTGGAACGTGCACAAATATGCTATATATTATTTTTAAATGAATTAATTGTGGAACAGAAATATTTAATTAAATGAAATTTACTTGTGCACGCCGGGATTTGAACCCGCGACCTTCGGATTCGTAGTCGAGAGCCTTACCCCTCGACCATGGAGGCCGTCGAGACCATACATAATAATTAAAGTAAACTGTTAAACAAATAAAATAAAATAAAAAAACGGTATTATAAAATACTTGATTTGCTACGTTTGTACCAGCAGATATTTAGAGAAGTATATATTTATGTGGAGGAACAGATTTAGAGAGAAATATATCCGATATCTGGCGCCTTGTGACTGGTGCCTGGTAGCTGTTGACGTGAACCGGCGACGATTGTCTGATAAGGCCCCTACAGTAGCAGCGAGCTGCCAACACTATGTTTCCCTAGCGAGACATTGGAAACACAGGCACTCGTACAGTGTACAGTGTACCACCTATGGAGGCTAACTCACGTGAACAAACCGTTCAGATAAAACAACACCTGAAGTGTAGACAGGATTTATTCAAGACAGTTGTGTACAATTAGAAAACTCATGGTTATATAATATCATTTGAATATGCTATGTGTACAACGTACAGTTCATTGTTGAGAAAGAAAGGCAATACATTTTGTTTTTCATCCTTTATATCATTTCCACAATCGAATAACCGAAGAGTAAAAATGCGATGAAGTATAAATGTGTATCTACATAGTATGTATTAAGACGTGCAAAACGTGCATCGAGTGGCGTTTTACTCTATCTAAAACGTAGAGATTGTTAATTATTTTTTAACAATTTTAAAGTTAATTAATTGTGAAATGGTTGTTTAGCATCATTCTTAGTTTTGGTGGGTACCTAATCAAAAATTGTAACTTATTCATTCTTTTTTTTTAAATCTACCACTTATGTATGAAATTCACAAATTAGTTTTCTAAACATTTACCGGAATGTGAGAAGATATTATTTAATTTGTCGAATATAATATTGTATATATATTTATTAATAAATTAAATGGA